>MDKH01201623.1:0-20452 GCA_005239495.1 Nicotiana undulata | reverse complement strand
TTTCCAGGGTCATTTACATAACATGATTGTCACTGATATTCTCGGTTATTTCTGGAATTTTCATTATTTGAACTGTTTATTTACGGAGGTTGAGTTCGTCACTACCTCCTCAGACCGTAGGTTATTTTCGTTACTTACTTGCACACTGTGTGTGCAGATCCAGGTGCACCGAGATCTGACGCAGATCAGTGATAGCAGCTTATCCCTTAGAGCCGACGAGGTAGCAGCTGGCGTTCGCTGTCCCGTCCCTCCTTTCCTTATTTTCCCTCCTGTATTAGAAATTGGAAACTTAAGACTTCAGTATTATTTCTCAGTTATATTTATGTTAGTAGCTTATGACTGCGTGACTCCAGATCCTAGATTGATTGTTGGAGCCTATTTTCTTCTATTAGACTGTTTTAAAAGATTAAAATTTCCGTATTTCTATGAGTTGAGCCAATAATGAGTAAATTTCTCCAGTAAATGAATTGAGTATTATTGTAGCGGTTGGCTAGCCTGGTTCCACGACAGGCGCCATCACAACCCGGAAACGGGTCGTGACAGATGAATCTTCACTTACCTATTCAAATGTAGCCAAAAACGTCTCAAAAATCACCCTTAGCTGATCTCTACTAGTCCATAATGATAAAAATGGCTCAAACCCTCGATTATATTTTGCCCAGCGATTGCCACACCTGCAGCTCACTTAATCGCATCTGCGGTCTCACAGGTGTGGCAAAAAATCTCGCTTCTGCTATTCATCTATGGCTTCCGACCTTCCACATCTGTGGAATATGGCTTCGTGCTTGCAGAAGAGCAGCTCCGCTAAATCTTCCGCTTCTGCGAAACTCCCTGCCCATCACAGAACTTGTGAACTCCACGTCGTACTTGCGATCATGCTCCTGCACCCCATTGTCCGCTTATGCGGACTCGCATATGCAGAGACCTTTTGCAACTGCGCACCTAGATAGCCTTCCCAAATCCTCAAACCTGCGCATAAATGGCCGCTTCTGTGGCTCCGCACCCGCGACCCAAAACCTCGCAGGTGCGGTTAGACCTGAACTAAAGCCAAAATCATTTCTCTAAGTCGAAACCTCAATCTGATTTCAATTTGAATCACACCTTAGGCCCTCGGGACCCCATCAAAATATACCAACATTTCCAAAAATACGATACAAACTTAGTCGAAGCCTCAAATCATATCAAACAATATCAAAATCATGAATCGCACCCCGGTTCAAGCCTAACAATACTAATGAACTTCCAACTTCTAAAACTAATGCCGAGCCATATCAATTCAACTCTGAATGACCTCAAATTTTGTATACTAGTCCCAAATGACACAACAAACCTATTCCAACTCATGGAACCAAAATACGAACTTGGTATCAAAAAAGTCAACTCTCGGTCAAACCCATGAATCTTACAAACCTTCAACATTTCAACTTTCGCCAAAAAGCTTCAAACCAACCTACGGACCTTCAAATCAATACTCGAACATACGCCTAAGTCCATTATTACCCTATAATCTATCGGAATCATCAGAACTCCATTCCGGAGTCGTCTATACAAAAGTCAAACTCTAGTCAACGCTTTCAATTTAAGCTTTCAACCTTGAGACTAAGTGTCCCAATTCACTCCGAAACTTCACCGGAACGAATCCAACCATCCCGGCAAGTCACATAACCACACATGAACATAAAAGAAGCGATAAATAGGGAAACGAGGCTACAATACATAGAACGACCGGTCGAGTCGTTACATAATTAATATCTTTCAAATAAAAATATCATTACTTAAATTAATTAATAGAATTTTTAATAAAGAATTATTTTTAATAAGATCATGTGAATATAATAAAGTTGGATATAAGCTTAAAAGGTATTTTTTTATGATATATATTTATACTAATTAGTAAAAGATGAAGCTAGTAAACTGATGGTAGGCTAGGAACATGTGTTTTAGCCGCATTTTGCACTACTGCACTGTCACGACCCCAAATCCTAACCGGTCGTGATGGCGCCTATCGTGGAACTAGGCTAGCCAACAATCGCCTATTTATACTTTCTTTCACAAATCTCAATTCATTTTCAACATTTCATAAACGTATAACATTTCCAAATCTTTAAGCAAAACAAAATAAACTAAACAGTCTATAACCATCCCCAAAATCTGGAGTCAACAGGCCACGAGCATCTAAGAATACTACCAATAATACTACTGTCAAAATACAAGGTCTCAGAACGAAGTACTAAGTACAAAAATAAGGAAAGGGAAATAGAGATGATGTGGACGATGGACAGCTACCTCAATATCCCAACTCTGGCGCCGTACGAACTCAGATGGCTAACGCTCGGTACCAGCACCTGGATCTGCACACAAAGGTGCAGGTAGTAATGGTGAGTACGCCAACTCAGTAGTAATAAAAATAAATCAAGTCTGACAGTAAGAAAACACAAATGAACTAATCACCGAATCACATTGAATAAAAATATTGATTTCCAACAAAATTCAGTAAAATACCCAAGAAGTATTAGTTTAAAGATGAAAGGAATCATAAATTATTACTCAGGCAAATCAAATGTCATAATCCGCCCCTCGGGCAAAATACCACTCAAAATCATTCACTCAGCACATCACAATCACTCAGTATCAATCACTCAGCACCTCACTGTCACTCATACCTCCCAATCACTCGTCACTCGGCACTCTCACTCAGTAGGTACTTGCGCTCACTGGGGGTGTACAAACTCCGGAGGGGTTCCTACAGCCCAAGCGCTATAACAAGCCAAATCATGGCATCAATCACTCTGGCACTCGGCCTTTGTCATATCATAATTGTGTAACATGCTGCGGCGTGCAACCCGATCCATCATATATCCTCAAGATATTGTCTCTCGGCCTCACTCAGTCAGAAACTCTGAATATGCCACTCGGGCCATAAACAAACGGGGTTCTCGACCCAAAACAATATTTTTATATCATGAAATAATATCAACAAGATTGAGTATTGAAAACAGTTTAACAAAAATGGCTGAATGTAAATCATAGTTACCACGGTGAGGAATATTAGAGAAACAACCCCCAAGGGGTCTACGCAGGTCGGCACGAGACCCCAAACATGGCTTACACCCCAAATATATCAAAAGCATAAAACATAATATTTATCATATGATTTAAAAAAAGTTTCGCAACTCAATAGTTGCCTCGAAAAGAACCAGTCTCAAATTCTCCATTTAGTGCACGCCACACACTCGTCATCCAGTGTGTACGTCACTCCAAAACAGTGAAAAGATGCTAAGTCCTGGGTTTCATACCCTTAGGACAAGATTTTAAGTCATTACTTACCTCAAACCAGCCCGAAAAGCTACTCCGCAATACTCTTGCCCCTCGAATCGGCTCACAAAAGCTCTGAGTCTATCAAAATCAGATTTACAACATCAAATTATGCTACGGAAATGAAACCCAATCGAAAACTATCAAATTTAGGCACAATTCCCGAAATTGGCCAAACCCGGCCGCCAGGCCCACGTCTCGGAACTCGATAAAATTTACGCCATAGTGATCCTCATCCTCCCTCGAGTCTATACATATCAAGAACACTGAAATCAGAGTCCAAATGACCCCTCAAATCCCCATTTAAAGGTCTCTTAATCTCAAGCCCTAATTACCTACATTTGCACTGATTTTCCCTAAACGTTTACCACTAATTAGGCCTTTAATCACATATAAACTAGTTATGAAGTCAAGAATATTACCTCCAAGTGATTCCCCTTTGGTTTCCTCAAAAATCTCTCTCAAAAGCTTCAATCCCGCTCAAGAATGGTGGAAAAATCAAGAAGGGTCGCAGATTGGGCTATTAAAACACTGCCAGGCTTTTTAAAATTACTCAGTGCGTTCGCGATTCCTCAAACGCATTCGCACAACACTGGCTCTCCTCCCTCTACGCGATCACGTACACCCAACTGCGTTCACACAAGGTAACCAATCACCCCCTGCCACACGCGCCCACACTGTGCGATCGCAAGAAACCTCACGCGACCGCACTGCTCAAGCCTGCCCCACCTATGCGATCACAACCCCTATTACGCGATCGCATAGGAAAAAAATTTCCTGCCTCAAACGTAACTCTACGGGATCGCATATGCACCTACGCGATCGCAATGAAGGAATCTCAGCTGTTAAAACACCAGAAAAACAGCAGACTCCCTAAGACCAAAAATGCCCATTTGAGCATCCGAAATACACCCGAGGCCCCCGGGACCTCAACCAAACATACCAACACACCCCATAACATCATTCAAACTCAGTCGATACCTCGAAACACCAAAAACAATGCAAAAACACCAAAATCACATCAAATTCAAGCCTATGAGCTTTGAAATTCCTAAATTCCGCCAACGATGCCGAAACCATCCAAAACACCTCCGATTGACCTGAAACTTTGCACACATATCTAAAATAACATTACGAACCTGCTTCAACTTCCAAAATTCCCTTCTGACCCCTATAACCTATTTTCCACTGCCGATCGAAAATCGCCAAAAACTAACTTTCGCCAATTCAAGCCTAATTCTACACCGGACGTCGAAATTACATTCTGAACACACTCCTGAGTCCCAAATAACCTAACGAAACTATCCGAGCCATAAAATCCTCATTCTGAGGTCATTTACCAATAAGTCAACTCCTAGTTGACTTTTTCAATTATAAGGCTACTTAAAGAGACTAAGTGTTTCAATTCTCATTACAATCATTCCGAACCTGAACCAACCGACCCCAACACATCATAAACAGTATAAAAAATGCATGCCCAAGAAGAAATAGGAATAAAGGTGCAATTTCTACGGAACGACCAGCCGGATCGTCACATTCTCCCCATCTTAAACAAACATTCGTCCTCGAACGGGTCTAGAAACATACCTGGAGTCTCAAACAAGTGAGGATATTTGCTCCGCATCTCCCGCCCGGTCTCCCAAGTGGCCTTCTCCACTGGTTTCCCTTTCCACTGCACCTTCACCGAAGCTATATCCTTAGACCTCAACTTTCTGACCTGACGACCCAAAATAGCAACCGACTCTACCTCATATGACATATCACCCTCAAGTTGCACTGTGCTGAAGTCTAGAACATGATATGGGTCACCAATATACTTCCGGAGCATCGACACATGGAATACCGGATGAACACTCGATAAGCTGGGTGGCAAGGCAAGTCTGTAACCCACCTCCCCAATCTTCTGAAGCACCTCAAAAGGCCCAATGAACCGGGAACTCAGCTTTCCCCTCTTCCCGAACCTCATAACACCCTTCATGGGAGACACCTTCAGCAATACCTTCTCTCCTTCCATGAAAGACACATCCCGGACCTTCCGGTTCGCATAACTCTTCTGTCTAGACTGCTCCGTGCAAAGTTGCTCCTGAATCAACTTCACCTTATCCAACGCATCCTGAACCAAATTTGTGCCAAATAATCTAGCCTCTCCAGGATCAAACCAACCCACCGGAGATCTACACCTCCTACCATACAATGCCTCATACGGAGCCATCTGGATACTAGACTGATAGCTATTATTATATGCAAACTCCGCGAGTGGCAGGAACTGGTCCCATGAACCCCCAAAATCAATGACACATGCACGCAACATGTCCTCCAAAATCTTAATCGTACGCTCTGACTGACCTTCGGTCTGAGGATGAAACGCTGGGCTCAACTCAACCTGAGTACCCAACTCTCTCTGCACGACTCTCCAAAACTGACATGTGAACTAAGTACCTCGGTCAGAAATGATAGAAACTGAAACCCCATGCAATCGTACAATCTCCCTGATGTAAATCTCAGCTAACCGCTCCGAAAAATATGAAGTACCGACAAGAATGAAGTGCGCGGACTTGGTCAACTGATCCACATTGACCCAAATAGCATCAAATCTCCTCGAAGTCCGTGGGAGCCCAACTACAAAGTCCATGGTGATTCGCTCCCACTTCCACTCCGGAATATCTAACCTCTGAAGTAATCCACCTAGCCTCTGGTGCTCATACTTGACCTGCTGACAGTTGAGACACCGAGCCACAAACTCAACAATATACTTCTTCATCCGCCTCGACCAATATAGCTGTCTCAGATCCTGATACATCTTCGCGGCACCCGGATGGATAAAATATCGCGAGCTATGAGCCTCTGATAATATCAACTCTCGAAGCCCATCTACATTGGGCACTCAAATACGGCCCTGCATTCTCATGACCCCATCATCACCAATAGTCACATATCTGGCATCACCTCGATGGACCCTGTCCTGAAGAACTAGAAAGTGTGGGTCATCATACTGGCGTGCTCTAATCTGATCGTAAAGAGAAGACCTGGAGGATACACAAGCCAATACCCGTGGAGGATCTGACAAATCCAATCTCACCAACAGACATGCTAAAGTCTGAACATCAAGTGCTAAAGGCCGCTCTGTTGCTGGAAGGTAGGCTAGACTTCCCACACTCTCTGCTCTGCGACTCAGGGCATCGGCCACTGCATTGGCCTTCCCCGAATGATATAGAATAGTGAGGTCATAATCCTTGAGAAGCTCTAACCATCTCCTCTGACACAAATTCAAGTCCTTCTACTTAAGCAGATAATGCAAACTACGATGATCAGTGAAAATCTCACAATGCACTCCATACAAATAATGGCGCCAAATCTTCAAGGCATGAACAATGGCAGCTAACTCAAGATCGTGCACTGGATAATTCTTCTCATGCACCTTCAACTGTCTAGACATGTAGGAAATCACCCTACTGTCCTGCATCAATACTGCTCCCAAGCCAACTCTAGAAGCATCACAGTAAACTGTATAATAACCCGAACCAGTAGGAAAAACCAACACCGGAGTTGTGGTCAAAGCTTACTTGAGCTTCTGAAAGCCCTCCTCACACTCGTCAGACCACCCGAATGGAGCACCCTTCTGGGTCAATCTGGTCAAGGGTGAAGCAATGGAAGAAAACCCCTCCACAAAGCGATGATAATATCACGCCAACCCAAGGAAACTCCTAATCTTTGTAGATGAGGACGGTCTGGGCCAACTCTGCACCGTCTCTATCTTCTTCGGATCAACCTGAATACCCTCACTTGACACTACGTGCCTCAAGAAAGCTACTGAGCCAAGCCAAAATACACACTTGGAGAACTTTGCATAAAGCTTCTCCTCTCTCAACCTCTGCAACACAACCCTTAAATGTTGAGCATGCTCCTCCTGGCTACGAGAATATACCAGGATGTCATCAATGAACACTATGACAAAGGATTCAAGATAAGGCCAGAATACACTGTGCATCAAATGCATAAAGGCTGTTGGGGCATTGGTCAGCCCAAATGACATAACAAGAAACTCATAATGGCCATATCTGGTCCTGAAAGCTGTCTTCGGGATGTCAGAATCCCAAATCTTCAACTGATGATACCTGGACCTCAAGTCAATCTTGGAGAACACTCTAGCCCCCTGAAGCTGGTCAAACAAATCATCAATACGAGGCAAATGATATCGGTTCTTCACCGTAACCTTGTTCAGATGCCGATAGTCAATACACATGCGCATAGAACCATCCTTCTTCTTCATAAACAACATCAGTGCACCCCAATGTGACACACTAGGCCGAATGAACCCCTTATCTAGGAGTTCCTGAAGCTGTTCTTTCAATTCTTTCAACTTCGCTGGTGCCATACGGTAAGGTGGAGTAGAAATAGGCTGAGTGCCTGGCACCAGGTCAATGCCAAAGTCAATATCCCTGCCAGGTGGCATGCCTGGCAGGTCTGCAGGGAACACATCCGGAAAATCACAGACTACAGGAACAGAATCGACAACAGGAGTCTTACCACTAACATCTCTCACAAAATCCAGATAAGATAAACATCCCTTCTCAACCATACGCTGAGCCTTCAGGTAAGAAATCATCCTGCTAGGCACATACTCAGAAGAACCTCTCCACTCAACCCTCGGAACTCCAGGCATAGCCAAGGTCACGGTCTTAGCGTGACAATCAAGAATAGCATGACATGGAGATAGCCAATCCATGCCCAATATCACATCAAACTCTACCATGCTGAGTAACAGTAGGTCCACACGGGTCTCCAGACCCCCTATAGATGTCACACACGACCGATACACGCGGTCTACAACAATAATATCACCCAGGGGAGTGGACACATGAACAAACGTAACTAAAGACTCACGGGGCATATCAAGGAAATGTGCAAAATAAGATAAGACATACGAATAGGTAGAACCAAAGTCAAATAAGGCTAAAGCATCTCGGTGACAGACTGAGATAATACCTGTGATCACCGCATCGGAGGCCATAGCATCTTGCCTGGCTGGGAGTTCATAGAGACGGGCCTGACCTCCACCTGCTCGACCTTCCCCTATAGGGCGACCCCTAGCTTCCTGACCCCCACCCCTAGATGCGTGGGCGGGTGGTGAAGTGACTGGAGCCGAAATCGAGAGTTGAACCCTCTATTGAGAAGAACTACCTGGACGACGAGGACACTTCCATACATGTCCAAACTATCCACACTCAAAGAAACTCCCAGAGCAGGAGATTGGGATTGAAGGGAACCCCTGGAACCGGAATAACCGCCCGAAGAACCATGCATAGAAGAACCCTGGAAGGATGATCCTCTAGAGGAACTCTGAAATGGAAGGGCACTAAAGGAAGAACGGCCAAGATGAGAGCTGCGGGGACCCTGCCCCGAAGATGCGCCACTGTAATCTGGGCGAACTGGCTGAGGAGGTCTAAATTAGCGACCTTTACTGTGCTGAAACTGCCCTATGGAAGGGGCACCACTGAAGCTACCTTATCCCCAAGGCCTCTTGGCCTCCCTCTCCTCTCGCTCCTATTGGCGAACTGACTCAATATCCCGAGCAATGTCAACAACCTGCTCGAAGGTAACACTGGACACTCTCTCCCTGGTTATCAGAATACGGAGCTAATAAGTGAGGCCATCCACGAACCTCCTGGTCCTCTCCCTATCGGTAGGGACTAACTCATCAGCATGACGAGCCAACTTTGAAAAATGCATCTCATACTGTGTCACTGATAACTCTCCCTTACGCAGCTGCTCAAACTGTCTGCACTGCTCCTCACGGTGAGACTGGGGAACATACTTCTCTAAGAAGATAGTAGAGAACTGCTGCAAGGTGAGGGGTGCTAAACCAACCGGCCTACGCCTCTCAAAAGACTCCCACCAAGTGAAAGCAGCACCAGAAAACTGAAACGTAGCAAACGAGACCCCATTGGTCTCAAAAATCCCAGCAGTACGAAGTATCCTCTAACACTTATCCAAAAATCCCTGGGCATCCTCTCCCTCTACCCCGCTGAATGTCGAAGGCTAAAGCCTACTAAACCTCTCCAGCCTGCGCCGCTCATCCTCTGGTATAGCTGGAACCACAAAGCCCTGAACTGGAGAAACCAGCTAGGCTGGGACTGCCTCCGGTGTTTGAAGGCACGGTACAACCTGCTCAGGTGTCCGGGCAGCTAGAGTGTGAGTGCCTCCCATGGCTTGAGATGTAGCGGCAGCGGTAGATACGGCAACTTCCTGATCAAGGCTCGTACATACTGTCAAAATCTGAGCCAGGGTCTCCTAAAGACCCGGAATAACGATGGCCACTGCCGGTGCTTGAGCCTGTCCTGCTGGAATACCCGCGGCGGGAACCTGATCCTGAATAGTAAGAGGATCAACTGGTACTGCCCCGGTTGTTGTGCGGGTTGGTCCCCTACCTCTGCCACGGCCTTGACCTCGGCCTCGACCTCTCGCTGGTCTAGCTGCTGACTGGTCACCCTGATCAGTAGTGCGTGTCCTCACCATCTGTGAGAGAATGAAACAACAGAAGTTTAGATTTACAGAAGCAATAGAATGGCACGACAGAATTCAAGAATGAGATATTTTCCTAAGAGTTCTGTAGCCTCTCGAAGATAAGTACAGACGTCTCCGTACCGATCCGCAATACTCTACAAAACCTGCTCATGACCGTTGAGTCCTATGTAACCTAGTGCTCTGATACCAACTTGTCACGACCCCAAATCATAACCGCCTGTGATGGCGCCTATCGTGGAACTAGGCTAGCCAACAATCACCTATTTATACTTTCTTTCACAAATCTCAATTCATTTTCAACATTTCAATAACCTATAACATTTAAAAATCTTTAAGAAAAACAAAATAAACTAAACAGTTTATAACCATCCCTACAATCTGGAGCCAACATGCCACGAGCATCTAAGAATACTACCAATAATACTACTGTCATAATACAAGCTCTCAGAACGAAGTACTAAGTAAAAAAATAAGGAAAGGAAAATAGAGATGTTGTGGATGCTGAATAACTACCTCAATATCCCAACTATGGCGTCGTACGGACTCAGATGGCTAACGCTCGGTACCAACACCTGGATCTACACACATAGGTGCAGAGAGTAATAGTGAGTACGCCAACTCAGCAGTAATGAAAATAAATCAAGCCTGATAGTAAGAAAATAATAGGAACTAATCACCGAATCACATTGAATAAAAATATTGATTTCCAACAAAATTCAGTAAAATACCCAAGAAGTATTAGTTTAAAGATGAAATGAATCATAAATGATTACTCAAGCAAATCAAATGTCATAATTTTCCCCTCGGGCAAAACACCACTGAAAATCATTCACTCAGCACCTCACAATCACTCAGTATCAGTCACTCAGCACCTCATTGTCACTCATACCTCCCAATCAATCGTCACTCAGCACTCGCACTCAGTAGGTACCTGCGCTCACTGGGGGTGTACAGACTCCGGAGGGGCTTCTACAGCCCAAGTGCTATGACAAGCCAAATTATGGCATCAATCACTCTGGCACTCGACCTTTGTCATATCATAACTGTGTAACATGCTGCGGTGTGCATCCTGATCCATCATATATCCTCACAATATTGGCTCTCGGCCTAACTCAGTCAGAAACTCTCAATATGGCACTCGGGCCATAAATAAACGGGGTTCTCGACCCAAAACAGTATTTTTATATCATGAAATAATATCAAGAAGTTTGAGTATTGAAAACAGTTTTAACAAAAATGACTGAGTGTAAATCATAGTTACCACGGTGAGGAATATTAGAGAAACAACCGCCAAGAGGTCTACACAGGTCGACACGAGGCCCCAAACATGGCTTACAGCCAAATATATCAAAAGCATAAAAAATAATATTTATCATATGATTTAAAAGCAGTTTCGCAACTCAATAGTTGCCTCGGGAAGAACCAGTCTCAAATTCCCCATTTAGTGCACGCCACACACTTGTCATCCAGTGTGTACAACACTCCAAAATAGTGAAAAGATGCTAAGTTCGGGGTTTCACACCCTCAGGACAAGATCTAAAGTCATTACTTACATCAAACCAGCCCGAAAAGCTACTCCGCAATACTATTTCCCCTTGAATCGGCTCCCAAAAGATCCGAGTCTATCAAAATCAGATTTATAACATCAAATTATGCTAGGGAAACAAAACCCAATCGAAAACCATCAAAGTTAGGCACAATTCCCGAAATTGGCCAAACCCGACCCCCAGGCCCATGTCTCAAAACTTGATAAAATTTATACCATAATGATCCTCATCCTCCCACGAGTCTATACATATCAAGAACACTAAAATCAGAATCCAAATAACCCCTCAAATCCCCATTTAAAGGTCTCTTAAAATTAAAACACTACCAGGCTTTTTAAAATTCCTCAGTGCGTTCACGATTCCTCAAACGCGTTCGCACAACACTGGCTCTCCTCCTTCTAAACGATCGCGTACACCAAACCGCGTTCACACAAGGTAACCAATCACCCCCCGCCACACGCCCCCACACTGTGCGATCAAAAGAAACCTCACGCGACCGCACTCTTCAAGCCTACCCCACTTATGCGATCGCAACCCCTATTACGCGATCGCATAGAAAAAAAATTTCCTTCCTTAAACTTTACTCTACGCGATCGCATATGCACCTACGCGATCACAATGAAGGAATCTCAGCTGTTAAAACACCAAAAAAATAGCAGACTCCCTAAGACCAAAAATGCCCGTTTGAGCATCCGAAATACACCCGAGGCCCCCGGGTCCTCAACCAAACACACCAACTCACCCCATAACATCATTCAAACTTAGTCGAGCCCTTGAAACACCAAAAACAATGCAAAAACACCAAAATCACATCAAATTCAAGCCTATGAACTTTGAAATTCCTAAATTCCGCCAACGATGCCGAAATCATCCAAAACATCTCCGATTAACCTGATAATTTTCACACATATCCAAAATGACATTACGAACCTTCTCCAACTTCCGGAAATCCATTCCGACCTCGATAGCCTATTTTCCACTGCCGACCAGAAATCGCCAAAAACTAATTTTCGCCAATTCAAGTGTCACACCCAAAAACCAAGGGGCGAGACCGGAGCCTAACCGGATGAACCCAGTCAAGCGGACCTGGATTGCCTTTCCTACCCAGCGCATTACCCCATATTCATAATATACATTATTCCATAAGAATTAGCCAATTTAGATACAAAGTACGATTTACAACATAAGTTCATTTTCCTCTTTTAACTTTCAATATTTGATAATCCAGAAACATATATAATACATACAACTTTTCCGATGCGATCCACAACTACGAGTGAGTACTAGGAGTTTTACATAAACTTGCCGGCAACAAGGCCTTGGCTATACCTTTTACAACATAAGCAAAAGAGAATGATATAGTCCACATATGGCCCCGAGAGGAAATGGGGCTCACCAGAACTGCTGAAAAGATGAAGAGGAGGCACCACTAACGGCGGGCTGAGCTACCTGCTATGGAACCACCTACATCCATATAAAAGATGTAGCGCCCCCGGCAAAAGGGACGTTAGTACCGTTGAATAGTACTAGTATGTATGAACAAAGTTTATTCTAAGTAAAATCAAATAGTACACAATTGGAAGACAGTTAGGGCAACCACACAGATACCACATAAATATACAGAAAATCACAATGAAGATTTCATAGTTACTCATTTCAATTATTCATCAGTTTACATTTCATCCTTATTACCTCTCCACCCTTATTACTTTGTGTTGCGGCGCACAACCCGACCCACCGTACATTCACATTTCACCATTATTACTTCTCCACCCTTATTACCTCGTGTTGCGGCGTGCAACCCGATCCCACTGTACAATCACATCTCACCCTTATTACCTCTCCACCCTTATTACTTCGTATTGTGGCGTGCAACCCGATCTAACCGTACAATCACATTTGATAGCAACAACAACCAATCAATTAAATAACATGGATTTTCATCATCAAGAACATAAGTTCATATCAACCCATAACTATGTGAAATCAAGGCACAATGATCCTTACCAAACAGTGATTCATATATGGTGTTGCCAAAATTATTTACCTCACCTAATTCAATTCACAATGTATGTTCATTATTTTCCACACACGACCTTTAGCAATTAAATACATTCCCACACTAGGGTACATTAACATTCTTTCATTTAGTAGCATATACTCACATATCGACATATTTGAACGTTTAACAAGCCTTACACAGGATAGGAAAAGCACAGAGAATCACCCTTCACAATCTCAATTAGCATGGTAATCAACTAAGAAAATCAGGGAATGAGATCTTACACCTCAACACAGCCGGACAATCAATTCTCATATGCTCAAGCAAGAAATTCTTACCTTGTCCTCGGACACCAACAAGATGACTCTACAAAGATTAAAGTTTTCCATACATACCTCGAGTCGAAATTCCCCTTTTATATCTTTCACAATTCACCGAACCGTCTAGCACCGTCAATCTAGTTCACAATGCGACACATTTACCTTAGAATTAGGAATCTTGAATTTATTTGAGCATTTTATAAAACACCATGTGGTCCCTTAGCTTAACTAAACCCTTTTTAGTGAAAGATTACTTTAACTAGCTTCCCTTTACTAGGTTATGGAAGATTATTCACATGCATGCAAGTCTTATCTCTTATTTTCACAATTAACTCATGTGTTCTACCCCTTTTTAGCTAAAACCTGAGAATTAAAAGGAAATGGGGTGGGGACTTACCTCTTATAGTGAAGAAGATGAAGATTACTCGATAATTTCCGGGCCTGAGTGATGTTTGAAGAATCAATTTGGGGAAGATGGGGACTTCTCTCTCTAGAACCCACTCTCACTTCTCTCTATTTTGTTCAGATGCATGTTAAAAATGAAGGGGAGTGGTGTTTTATTAAACTGGGGGTCGGGTGTAAAATTAGAAATTAAAAGAGCCCCGAAGCAGGAAATGCGGTCAGGAATGCGATCGCATTCCTGTTATGCGGTCCACTTTCATGTCGCATAGTTGGCCCTCAAGTAGGCCTAAAGGGGAACCGGAAAACCCTGGTATGCGACCATTATGCGGTCGACATACATGTTATGCGATCGCATAATGTGTCGCATAACCTCCTCCGCGAAAATGGAGGTGCAAGGATGCAACAGCTATGCGGTCCACATTCCCAAAATGCAATCGCATCTTGGGTCGCATAGATGTCCTCAAATTGGATAGAAGGTTGTCCAGGTATGCGACCACTATGCGGTCCGCATACCTAATCTGCGATCGCATAGTGGACCGCAGATCTGCGCAATTCTAAATTTTTTTATCTTTTAAGTCCCGGGGTACTTTTTACTTCAAAAAGGTCCGTTTTTAAGAACTTCTACAGTTATAACAACACAGGGACCCATTCGGGCATTATTTTAGACATGAAATTTTACTGGTCTTTACATCCTCCCCCACTTAAAATCATTCGTCCTCGAATGAGGATCGGGGAATCTTTTTGACATCACAATATGCAAACCCCCAATTTTCACTAACTCCGATATTTTCTGAAAATTTTGCCAGAGTTTCCTTTGTAATTAGGCCTATCTACCTGTCAGAGAGCCCCCGTAACACATTTTTAACCAATTTCACACATTTTCAATCACTCCAACAACTTGCACATAATTTAGTCATCTTATCAAATCATATATAATTCAATTATTTCAACATGCTTATACATAATTCAGTTAACACCACAACTTGCATATCATTTAACTATCACATGAATTGCTCATAATTTAGCTTGCTTCAAGGAATTTCACATTACCCAAATAATCACAATATGCCCAATATGGCACAACTTGAGAAGTTACAATAGTAGGGCAGTTAAGGGGGGAAATGGGGTGCCTTTGCACAAAATTTTACACAACATATAATTGCTTAGAGATGGCAGTTCTCACGATCACTACTAGACTTATTCAAACAAATGGGGATATTTTCATCTCATTTCACTTTCCGCTTCCCACGTGGCTTCCTCGACTTGCTGACTTCGCCATAACACTTTAACAGAAGCAATTTCTTTGTTTCTCAATCTACGGACTTGCCTATCAAGAATAGCAACCAGAACCTCTTCATATGACAATTCTTCATTAATTTCAATGGTCTCAACTGGCACGATGGAAACTGGATCTCCAATTACCTTCTTTAGCATGGACACATGAAACATTGGATGTACTAATGACATTTCAGGGGGCAATTCCAGCCTATACGCTACTAGCCCTATCCTTTGAGCGATTCGATATGGTCCGACATACCTCGGGCTCAATTTCCCTTTCTTTCCAAACCGTACGACTCCCTTCATAGGAGATACCTTCAAAAATACCCAATCATCTACTTGAAATTCCAAATCCCTACGACGAACGTTCGCATAGGATTTCTGACAACTCTGAGCAATTTTAATCATCTCCTGAATGACTCTAACTTTTCCCATAGTTTGATGTACAAGATTCGGTCCTAAAAATTCCGCCTCACCAACCTCAAACCATCCAATCGGAGACCTACACCTCCTACCGTACAATGCCTCAAATGGGGCCATCTGAATTCTAGCATAGAAGTTGTTATTGTAAGCAAACTCTATAAGCGGCAAGTGAGCATCCCAGCTACCCTTGAAATCTAATACACTAGCTAGTAGCATATCTTCAAGCGTCTGAATAATCCGCTCCGCTTGACCGTCCGTCTGAGGGTGGAAAGTTGTGTTGAGATTTACCTGAGTACCCAAACCTTGCTGAAATTTCCTCCAAAAGTTAGCTGTGAACTATGCCCCTCGATCCAAGATAATAGAAACTGGAGTATCATGGAGTCTGACTATTTCTTTGATATACAACTGAGCGTATTGTTCTGCAGTATTGGTGGACTTGACTAGCAAGAAATGCACCGACTTCGTGAGTCGATCCACCATTACCCAAATTGAGTCGAACTTGTGCTGAGTGCGGGGTAACCCTACCACAAAGTCCATATTGATCATTTTCCATTTCCACATCAGTATTTCCATAAGCTGCGTCAACCCACCGAGCCTCTGATACTCGGCCTTCACTACTGACAATTCGGACACCTAACCACAAAGTCCGCTACACCCTCTTCATACCATTCCACCAATAAATCTCCTTGAGATTGCGATACATTTTCGTAGAACTTGGGTGAACAGAATACCTGGAATTATGAGTCTCTGCCATCACCCTCTCCCCGAGATCATCCACATATGGAACACATAACCTCCCTTGACACCGCAAGACACCGTCATCATTGCCGAGTGAAAGTGCTGACGTCTTGTGATTCAAAATTTCCTCTCTCAACTGTACCAATGCTGGATCTCTGAATTGCTTTTCCTTAACTTCTGCTACAAGCGAAGACTTCGCTCCATTACGCACCACGACATTTCCCTCATCTGAGGCCGAAAGACGGACCCCAAGACTATCCAACTGATAAACCTCACGAGCCAAAGGCCTCTGACCGTCTTCCAAATGTGCCAAGCTACCCATGGATTTTCGACTAAGAGAGTCGTCCACCATATTCGCCTTCCCTGGATGGTACAAAATATTCATATCATAATCTTTGAGCAATTCCAACCACCTCCCATGTCTTAAATTCAACTCCTTCTGTTTGAATAAATATTGCAGACTCTTGTGGTCTGTGAACACGTCCACATGAAACCCATAAAGATAATGCTGCCAGATTTTCAAGGCAAACACAACCGCTGCGAGCTCCAAATCATGCGTCGGATAATTCTTCTCGTGGTTCTTGAGCTTCCTTGAAGCATACGCTATAACTTTACCACATTGCATCAATACACACCCCAAACTAACTCTTGAAGCATCACAATAAACCACAAACCCCTCTGAACCTTCTGGCAAGGTCAACACTAGCGCCAAAGTCAATCTCGACTTCAATTCCTGGAAGCTCTTTTCACAAGAATCGGACCACTGAAATTTAACTCTTTTCTGCGTCAGCTTAGTCAATGGGGAGGCGAGAGTAGAGAATCCCACCACAAACCTCCGATAATATCCAGCTAGACCCAAGAAACTACGAATCTCTGTGGGGATCGTTGGTCTAGGCCAATCCTTTACCGCTGCAATCTTTTGGGGATCAACCCGAATCCCTTCCCTGGAAACAATATGGCCCAAAGAGGTAACTGATTCTAGCCAAAACTCACATTTTGAAAACTTTGCATACAACTGGTGCTGATGAAGAGTCTGCAGAACTTCTCTGAGGTGATTAACATGATCTTCCCGACTCCGTGAATGAACAAGGATATCGTCAATGAATACAATCACAAAGGAGTCAAGAAACGGTTTGAAAACCCGATTCATAAGATCCATAAAAGCCGTTGGGGCGTTGGTTAGCTCAAAAGACATGACCAAAAATTCAAAGTGCCCATAACGAGTCCTGAAGGCGGTCTTAGGAATATCCTGCTCCCTGATCTTCAATTGGTTATACCCGGACCGTAAATCAACCTTGGAGAAAAACCTAGCACCTTGCAATTGGTCGAACAAATCATCTAACCGGGGCAATGGATATTTGTTTTTGATGGTGACCTTGTTGAGATGCCGATAATCAATACACATCTGAAGCGATCCATCCTTCTTTCTAACAAAAAGAACCGGTGCGCCCCATGGCGATGCGCTTGGCCGAATAAAACCCTTTTCTAATAGATCTTTCAATTGTTCTTTTAGCTCTCTCAATTCTGTTGGCGCCATCCTGTAAGGTGGAATAGATATTGGATGCGTATCTGGAAATACATCAATCCCGAAATCGATCCCTCTATCTGGAATTTTAGGGAGATCATCTGGAAATACTTCAAGAAACTCATTCGCAACCGGCACGGACCAGGGAGCAGGCACCTCAGAAGTGGTTTCCGCAAGCCAGACCAAATGATAGATGCACCCCTTTCGGATCATCTTGGAGGCCTTAAGATAGGAAATAAACCTACCTCTTGGCACAACATCGTTCCCTTTCCATTCAATAACTAGTTCATTAGGAAACTCGAGCCTCATAATTCTGGTTCGGCATTCGAGTTTAGCAAAGCACGAGTAGAGCCAATCAATCCCCATGATAACATCAAAATCTACTATTCCTAGCTCAATCAGATCGGCCGTGGTATCTCGACCACACACCGTGACAACACAGTTCCTATAGACTCGTGCGGCCGTGATAGAATCACCAACTGAAGTCGACACAAAGAACGACTCATGAAGTTGTTCGGGTTCTATCCCAAAACTTGAAGCAATAAATGGAGTGACATATGACAATGAAGACCCGAGATCAATAAGAGCATAATATCATGTGATTGAACAGTCAGAATACTTGTGACAACATCTGGAGAAGCCTAGGCACTCTGGAGACCACTCAAAGCATAGAATCGACTGGGTCCCCCTTGACCCCGTGCTCTACCCCTAGCTGCACTGCGCCCTGGTGGAGCTGGAGGGCGTGCTGAAGATGTAGCGGCCAAAGAACTGGACGGCTGAGCAGCACCCCTACCTATGCCCTGACTGGGTGCACGATAGTCTCTTTGAACATGGCCTCTCTCTCCGCATCTATAGCACACCGGTATATCCAAGTAACAAGGCTCAGAATGAAACCTCCCACACTTAGGGCATGGGCCCTCCGCTGCTGCTGGAACCTCCCACCTGAACGACCCAACTGATGGAACCTCCTACTGTCTGAACCTGGTCCAAAGCAACCTTCCTGTTGATAACTGTGCCCTGATGGCGGCGCACTCGCTGAGGACTGAGCATAGGACTGAGATGTCTCTGATGACCCTCTCCCCAGGTATGATCTCCCACCTCCAACTGAACTCCCAAGGTTGCCTGCTGACCGGGCCCTACTACCACTTTCTCTCTCTATTATTATCTTCAATTTCCGAGACTCCGTAGCCTGGGCGAATATCACAATCTTCCCATAGTTCATATCTGAGTGCAAATCAGCTGTAGCAGCCTCATTGACAACCAAGGGACCAAGGCCCTGAAAAAACCGACGAACTCTGGCCTCCATAGTCGGCATCATATGGGTAGCATACTTGGACAAGCGCACAAACTCCATATGGTACTCCCACACACTCATGTTGCTTTTCTTAAGGACCTCAAACTCTGCAGCACGGGCTTCCCTAGTCTCGGCAGGCAAGAAATGATCGATAAAAGCATCTACAAACTCATCCCACCTCGCCGGAGGGCTCCCCTCCCCACGGGAACTCTCCCACATCTCGAACCATGAATATGCTGCTCCCTTTAGACAATAGGAAGCTAACTCAACTCCCTCTATCTCAGTAGCCCTCATAACCCGAAGAGTCTTGTACATTTCATCTATAAAATCCTGAGGATCGGTCGCTGGGTCGGTGCCGGTGAACTCTAGAGGGGCTAGCCGCAGAAACTGGTTGACTCTGGAACCTGAAGAATCCCCTTGCTCTCTAGAGGACACAGGGGCAGCATGTGATCTTTGGGCCTGGGAGGCCACTAGCTGAGTCAACATTTGAATAGCTCCCCTGAGATCCCCATTAGAAATACCGGGACCGGAAGCTGGGACTGAGGAAGGATCAGGAACATCAGCGGGAGGAACTGTGGCACCCTCCGCTGGAGCAGGAATTGGAACAGTTTGGCCTAGAATGGAAGGATCAAGAAGATTCATGGCCGGGGAATCATTCTCACCCGCACCGTCAGATAAGGAATTTATGGCCACGCTTGGAGTGGCATTGGCCTCTAGGCCGAGTCGAGCTCTCTTCATAGGTGCCATTTACTGAAAATTAGGACAATGCACGAGTTAGATAAAGATATTCTCACCTTCCACTTCATCGCACGATACAGAGTAACAATGAAAGGGTAGTTTCCTAAATGTCCATGCAGCCCCCTAATTATAGATGTGGTCGACAACACACCGATAAGAAGGGCTCTACTAGACACAGCTTCGAGACATCCTAGGACACTTCTAAAACCTTAGGCTACGATACCAAGTTTGTCACGCCCCAAAACCGAGGGACGAGACCGGCGCCTAACCGTATGAACCCATTCAAGCGGACCTGGATTGCCTTTCCTACCCAGCGTGTTACCCCATGTTCATAATATACATTGT
>MDKH01129119.1:0-13529 GCA_005239495.1 Nicotiana undulata | reverse complement strand
GTATACCCGCTGGCGTTCGTGGGCCTTGGTGTCTCTCCTGCATTTGGATTCCTCATTGTCTTTTTTTTTCCCTAGTTTCAAGACAATTATATATTTCTTTTCAGGCTCTGTATTTAGCACCCAGTTTAGATAGTTCGTGAGGTTGTGACACCCATGTTTTGGGATTATGTGATGCTGTTATCTTTACTATGTCATTACGTATTTACAGAGTATTGTTACATTTCCGTTGTTAAAGCTATGAAGTATGTTGGTTATTTCAGTTAATATTTGAAGGGTATTAATTTTACTACTGTTGGATTGATTTAAAAATAGTAATCTGTAGTATACGTTGGCTTGTCTAGCGGGTTCAACGTTAGATGCAGTCACGGTCCGAAAGGTGGGATTTCGGGTCGTGACATTCACATAGTCAATGGAAATTATTCCATCTCTCAACAGTTGTTTTATGACATCATGTCTCAGTTTCATGTGTCTACATTTACAATTATAAGATTTATTCTTTGCAATATTTATTGTTGCTTGATAATCGCAATGCATAGACACGTGATGCAATACGTCCTTTATTAAAGGGATATTAGCTAAGAAGTTTTTTAGCCACTCAGTCTCAAAACTAGCTAACTCTATAGCTACAAACTCTGATTCCATAGTCGATCTAGCAATGATTGTCTATTTAGATGATTTCCAGGATATTGCATCACCACCAAGGACGAATATATAACCACTAGTGGATTTTATATCATATGAAAAAGAGATCCAGTTTACATCACTATACCCTTCTAAAATAGAAGGAAATACACTATATAGGATACCATAATTCATGGTTCCTCTCATATATTTCATTAGCCTAGCTAATGCAGACCAATGCTCGTTGTTGGAATTATGAGTATGTCTACTCAGTCTGCATACAACATAGGCTATATCGGGCCTTGTAAAATCATTAAATGCATTAGGCTCTCAATAATCAAAGCATATTTTACTGAGCAACTAGGTCACCACTATTCTCTTTCAGTTGAGAATTTTAGCATTAAAAGGAGGTCTCACATGAGTGACATTAAAATATTGCATGTGGCGTATTTTAAGTCGACTTTTGACTTTTGACTTTTGATTAATAACTTAGTATTTTCTTGTTGAATTATTTCTTTTAGCTCGTGTTGATTGTATCGAACTGTTTGTGGCTAGATTCGGGGCATTTGGAGGCCGATTCGCGAGGCAAATACGTGTTGGAGTAAGGATTTATACGGATTGAGATAAGTAACAGTTCGATATTTGGTTCTGAGGGTATGAAACCCCGTATTATATGTCATGTGATTGGTTTTGATGTGATGCACATGCTAGGTGACGGGCGTGTGGGCGTGCACCGTAGGAAATATAATTTGGTCAATTCCATGGAACCGTATAGTTGAATAATATGATGTTATCCGTATATTCTCCATGTGTTATAGAAACTTAACTGTAAATCATGTTTAGGCTATGTGTTGCCATGGTAGGGTCCCACAGAGGTCATGTACATGTTAAATTATCTACTAAATTGTTGTTTTGCTCTCGGTCAAAGTTTTACTGCATATTATATCTCAGTCTGTATTGTTATGTTTTGACACATTATATTATCGCTGTTTGGGCTGATTACCATGATTATTGAGAGCCCGAGGGCTGGAGAGATTGATGACTGAGTAAGGCCGAGGTCCTGACTGTGAGGATATTTATGGGAGCGGGTTGCACACCGCAGCATATTTTACTGATTTTTGCCATGATTGGCTTGTTTTAGAGCTTGGGATGAAGGAGCCTCTCTGGGGTCTGACACCCCTAGTGAGCGCAGGTACCTACTGAGTGCGAGTGCCGAGCGTGAGTACCGAGTGTCTGAGAGAAATTAGAGATTGTGAGGAATGAGTGACTGTGAGGTTGGAGCGAATGGGAGGACTAGTGATTGTCATTCTGAGAATATGTACTTGATTTCATTAATGTTGTACTGCAGCTGGCATATATCACAGTCATGAAATTTCTCAGAGATACTATATCCTGTAGCCATTGAACTTGGCATGAATTATTTGTCTTAACTATATTGTCGAACTTGAAAGCATGCCTATCTTTCTGCATTGTATTTTTCTGAAATTGAACTATATTCGTGAATCTCGTCACTACTTTCAGTCCAATATTTAATCTTGTTACTTACTGAGTTGGTTGTACTGGTTGTACTCACGCTACACCCTACACTTCGTGTGCTGATCCGGGTGCTTCTGATCACTGTGGGTGTTGATTATCCATGCAGCCTGATCATTTGGGGATTTCAAGGTAGTTGCCCGGCGTTCGTAAACCTTGACTCTTCCTCCCTATCTTTCATATTCATGTATTTAGTCTTTTAGTTTTTCATAGACAGTATCTTCATACTTGTGTTGTATAGACGCTCATGTACTCAGTGACACCCTGGTTTTGAGAACTTTCGCATTTAGTTTTGACTTCCTATCCAATTTATGAGGAATTTAAATTATTCAAATCTGTGTTATCTCATTGTTTACTTAAATGTATTGAAAATGTTTTGAGGTGTCGACTTGCCTAGTACCATATAAGGCGCCATCACGACAGGCTAAGTTTTGGGTTGTGACATTCTCCTTCTTCCTTCTGTATTGTTTTCTAACAGAAAGAAAAGTAAGTATGATTCGCTACCGATATTTTTGTTCGTTGGTCATTGGGGATTGAAGTACCGCTATACCAGTGAGGGTAATCCGTTCTATCCTAAAAGAAAATAATCCTAAACCCCGAGTACTAGGAGGGGATTAAGTTCATTGCGGAAATAATGTGAATTCAGTGGGCCAGTTTTGATTTTCAGCTTCTTCTACATTTATATTTTTATTTGTTTCTGTTTTTTGAATATATTTTCGAACACAGAAAAAAATTACTAACAGATATATGCACCGATATTTTAATAGGGTAATAACCAGTTTAGTTTAAGTTCATGAGGAACTCCATACTAGAAGATTTCTTTGCAGCTATGTGCGTTTTCCAAATTTGGAGGGAAAGTGTTCCTTGTCAAATACGACTTTATTTCTTTTTCTTGGTCGTCTTTCTTCCATTCTCTAGGTCCACATTATTATTCCGCTGGATCTTACTATATACATGAAACAAAAACTGAATAAAAGACAAATGAGACAAATTACAAAGTGAAAATGCGCCATTCTCAATTATAATTTTCTTGGAAGATGATGTACAATTGGAAATCCTAGTAATGAGGAGCACAAAAAAGAACTCTTACTAAAAGTTTTGTTTTATATGGAGTAAGGTTTTGGAAGAGGCAAATCCTTGATAATGCCACACAAGATATCATTGTCTGGCATGTTATACTCATCTTTCAAAGATCGAACTGGGGAAAGAACACTGAAGTAGAGTTGGTGGCCCAAATATTGCCTCTCTAATGAATTGGACCTTAGGTTCCAAAGCCCAGCATTGTCAAGAGTTGTCATAATTGCAGCCCATGAGTTAGGGTAGACTTGGATTGTGTTCCTGCTCACTGCATCAAGTAAGTTGTAGTTTTGCCTCATCTCTGGTTTCCAGCTCCCTGCTTCAATCCTGCATGTGACATGTCATATTCCATTAGTTGAATTTTAGGAAGAAAAAAAATAAGGAGACAACATAAGAGCTTTTAGGATACTTTAAAGAGGCTCAAAGTATAGACGGATTTGATATTTACGTCAATCGATTGTGTACAATTCAACATGATCAATGAGAATTCATATAGTCGGCTCTAACTAATTGCTTGGGAATGAGACTATTGATGTTCTTTGGAGAGGCTCGAAAATATAGGCAGATTTTATTTTGGGTTAGTCGATTATGCACGATCAATGAGAATTCATATAGTTGACTCCAACTTGCTTGGGAATGAGACTATTAGTGTTATTTGGAGAGGCTCGAAAACACAGACGGATTTGGTATTTTAAGTCAGTTGATCGTGTACAATTCGCCACGATCAACGAGAATTCATATAGCCGACTCCAATTTGCTTGGAATAAGACTATTGTTATTTGGTGAGGCACGAAAACATAGGCTGATTTGAAATTTTAGGTCTTGATGCTAACGATGAGTATGGACTAAATATGTATGTGCATATGATGTCTATTATATATGTGATTCGGAAAACGAGCCAACATTCCTGCTAAAAAGGTTCACCGATTACCTCCGTATATTCTTTAGAGTAATTTCAAAAGTATCACGAGTTTAATGTTTAAATTTTTAAAGATTGAACTTCACATTTAAATTTTATATCCGTCTCAGGTCTCAAGCTTTCATATGGTCCACATTATATATGGCGTTGACATTTTTAACTACCAAACTAATAGCTTTTTCTTTTTTTGGGGCCAAACCTAATGTTTTCTCAAAATAGGTTCAAAAGATAGTAGTTTTCATTTGAGAATAATGAAATTAATGTTTAGGAGAAGAAAGTTGGGGGTACTCACGCAACAGTAAAGAAGTTGTAACCAGCCAAGTGCCAAGATTGAACACTCTTCTCATGATTCTCAAGTATGATTTCCACAAAATTGCGGTATGTAGCATTAACCACATTAGGTGCGAGAGTGATCTTTTCATTACCACTTGGAGCTATATACTCATCCTTAGTCAAGTCATACTTGAACACTTTGTCTGCAATACCATAGAACTCAGCCAACTTAATTGGAGTTGTAGGATCCACATGTGAGACGCCGTTGATGGCGTATCGACGTTTTCCATCGACATCACTGGCCGTGCTCACCAACCTGATCGTACGCGTGATGTTGATTTGGCCATAGTGGTAACTTCCTTGTGGATTAGGCCTAGCTGCACTTGCTGTCAAATTCCAACGGAATGATCGGAATTGGTTTAGAGACCATTCCCATCCTTCCGGGGCCTTTGGCAATTCAGGTGAAGCAGGACCTTTGCCTGTTGAAATATAATATAATTAAGTAATTAAAATCGTGTGAGGTCAAACATTTTTAATATCGTATTAGAGCATGTATACAACGTCCTAGGTTCATTTCAGTGTCATCCCAAAGCAAAAGATATGTTAACGAGTTTGACTCATGAAAAAGAATCGAATGTACACTTAAAGGGGCACATTCTGAAATAATATAACTATGTAATTGACAATGTTACTACTAGAAATCTTTGGATTTCCACGGACATCCTTGTCAGAAAGTCGTGGGTAATTTGGAATTTCTCACGACTATCCATTGCAAACAATTTTCAACGTATTTTCTAGATAATTCATTCTAGTAATGTGTGTTTTCTCTAATATTTTAAGCTTTTAGATGAGATGATCAGAACGTTACCATAGGTATAACGGATGGTGGCAGTGGCGATATGGGGTTCCTTAGTAAAGCGCGACGAAGCCACGAGGAAATAGTCCTTGGGTTCTTGATCGGCAGTCACCAAAACAGAAAAACATTGTCCCAAGTGAATATCCAATGATTCATACATGTTTTGAACTGTATGAGATCCTTCCATTTCTACCAATTTCATGGTATGGCCTTGGAATCTAACATTAATAGAATCCTTCATGCCAACATTGCAAAACCTATACCTATATGTCTTTCCTGAGACCATAGAAAACATAGGCTCATCCTTTCCATCTCCTTTGCCACTTTTACCATTAATAATAATTCCTTCTGGCCTTCCTAGCGAACGTCCTTCGTCTAAAATACTTCTCAATGTTTTGTGACTTTTAGTGTACCAATCACTAACGAAGACAGAGAATTCTTCCTCAGGGGAATCAAATGGGACAGGAATTAACAAGCGGCTATGAATACTTATAGGACCATAGCCACCAGCCGCGCGATGTAACGCGGTAGTGGGGTAATAATAATAACTTCCAATTTGGTCCTTCACTTGGAAATGGTATGTGAAATTTTTTCCAGGAGGGATTGGACAATTTGTGCCTAAGGTGCCTTCTTGCCACGAGTTCTTCCTCTGTTGGATTCCGTTCCATGTGAGTAGGAATGGCTCGTCCAATTGGTTGAATACATTGACAACTATGTTGTTATTGGACGTACAATTAATTTTAGGTCCCGGGAATTGACCGTTGATTAAAATGACTTGTTGAGGCACGCCAAGGGGAGAAATAGTTCCATAAGTGACATTCCAATCGAAAAATAAGTATGGATCCTCTCCATGTACCTTTACCAAGCAAGAAAATAGCAAAAGAAGAACAAAATTTAGTCTATCCATGTTCTTCTTTTCTTGTAAATGTTCTCTCACTTTTTTCCTCGTTTGAATCTAACATATAAATACCATATAAAGTTTATATGTTGATGAGAGGAATTAAGGACAACCTAGGACTACAACCTAGGACAAGTTGACGTTTTGTTGGAAAAAAATACTTTGCTCTTTATATATGCGCTACGTGACGTTACAAGAAAAAGACAGCCATCTAAATTTCATGCGTAACCCGGAAGTACCGTTTGCTCTTGGTTTTTTTTTTTCAATTGCTCTTATTGCGCTATACCATTCTTTATTGTTTTTTAAGGGGAAAATATAATATTGTCCGGTCGATCAAAACTAAATGCATTGCTAACCAAAATGTATATATATATATATATATATATATATATATATATATATATATATACATATATACATTTTGTCGACTATTATTTTTAGGAGTGACTAAAAGTGTATATTTCTCACTTTTTTCTAAATGCCTGGGAGAATACATATTGAAAGCTAAGGATTAAGTCGAACCAAGTAAATTTTACAAGCTTTGTACATGTTGTTAAGAAATCTATTAAATAAGTCTAAACAGGTAACGACCCGACCGGTCGTTATGAGCATTTGGACTTCGCTCAGTTATTTGAGGGCATTGAGTAGCTCCATATGATGTATTATATGTGTGTGTGTCTATGAACGTGTGTTGCACGTTAATAATAGCAAGTGATGATTTAAATATTTGTTTATATGAAGGAATAATAAAATTTAATTAATGATAGAATTTTATGTATGATAATACAACAATCATCTAAATGCTGAAAAATATTATTACATTAAAATAGTACATGAATTTATAATAAAAGGACATCATCAAAACTTACACAAATGATCAATTTCGTCATGTTAGTTATATAATTATATATTATAGTTTAAAAGTATTTATTGTGATAGTATCTTAAATAACACTTCTTTGTGGACAATTTTTTTGTGTATGTTTCCTCCTCATTCGTTCGTTGCTCTACCTTAACCAGAACTCTTGTTGTCGATCTTGATATCCCTCTTGAAAGTGCAACATACATTTGCTCGTGCAAGAAAACATATTGTGGTAAATATAGTCCACTATTTAGGATGCATGTCCTTATGCTTTATATATTATATTTGCAAAACATAAACATACTAAAAATAATTTTCACACAAATTTAAAAGGATATTTCTTAGTTTCGGAAGATGAAAATTGAATTCAGGAATAAGATTATACTTAGAAGCACATTAACCAATATCATAATTTTTGCATGTATGACGTTATTGTCAAAACTTCTTTATACCATTTGTGTGCTATTACATAAGCTATTCGGCTTATCTAAGTTTATCAGTAGCATGACATGCATATTTTTCTTTAAATTAACCTATATACAATGAAAGATCAATTTTAACTTAGACTATTATATATACGGTGACACTAACATGCGTAAGAAATAAGAAACTTGACAACAAACATGTATGGTAAAAGGCCATTTGGTATTAAAGTATTTAAGTATTCTTCTTGGAAGTAATTATTGGCATCATTTTCTGCTGAGCCAAAAACTGAAAAAATTTTGTTTACTATAAAATTTTGCAATCAACCTTTTATTAAGTTTATCAACATATCCATTTCTTCTAGCTAAGATATCCTTTTAATTATATCATGCGATTTGCACAAATTGCGTTATAATCTAATGATAGAAATATTTCTCTTATTAAATGCACTACTATTACCATTGGGATTGATAACCAAGTGTTTAGGAAGAACCAAACTATCTTTTATTGGATGCTCTTCTTTGTTTCCGGCACGAAGCAAGAAGCGACACTGAATATTGGATCTGTTCTTACTTTATATTTCTCTAGAACTCCGGACAATTATTTCGATCGTTTGACACTACATAGGTGCTTCATCTCATATTATCAATTTTTCTTTCCTTATAAATTTAGCACCATTGTTCTGCTTTGATATATTTGTGGTTGTTATTTAAGTAGTTTGAAGAGGTATATAAAATCTAAAGTGGATGGTCTCACAATAAAATCGTTGTTGGTACACCATTTGCTATTATTGCTAACAATGTCACGCCATATGATATACGCAAGTAATGCATGACATAGCAATATTATTCTGATTCCGCCAGAGACATCTACAAAGAATAATCTCGTTATAGCAGAGTAGACTCTTTATAATATAGTCTTAAAAGCTTGTTTTTATTCAGGATTTAGCTTTGATTGTGATTCCTCATACATTTGTAGAACATTTTGATTCTTAATAATATGTTAATCTTTTTACTTTGTTTTCCAATGCTTTTTTTATGGAATTAATTTATATACCCTAAGATATTTTTTTACTTGAATAAGAGTTTTACTCATATTATGAATTTAAAAAATAATGAATTGGATTCTCTTGCTAACTAATTAATTAAAAGATTTAATTATTTAGTTTTAACATAAAATAAATTTGATTCTATGTTGATTCAGATCTCAATATTAGTTCATATCTTATTTTTTAATATTTAATTTACTCTTACCAACCATTTTTTCTCCCTTTCTCACACATCTATATTCTTAAATATTTTTTTAGTTATTTTTTAATAAATAGATATTTTTAATATTACACAAAAAATTGATTAAAACCTATTATTTGAGTAGAAAAATAGTTCAAGTATAATATAAAAATATACTATCGTGGAAATATTGTTTTTCTCAATTTTAACTCTTTATGCGGTCCATTTAATATAACTTTTATTTTTTCTTCGTATTGGACAATATGTAATGGTAATGTATTGCTGATACGGAGGATTCTTATGAAATTGATTTTATTAAACCTTCCTACATATTTTTAATGAGAATGTAATAGACAAAATTTTATTAATTTTAAATATTAAATATTAAATATTAAAAATTACCATAGAAGATATTGTAGTCCAAAAAAATAGGTTATTGTAGTTATGTGATTTCCGTGTGAGTTCTTCCGTTTAATATTTTAGGGCTATTTTGATATATTAATATTGTATTTATGATTATATAATAATAAAGGCTTTTATTTTTCTAAACGAATCTGTACAATCTAATACATTCTCAAATTAAATTAGTAACAGGACATTATAATACACTTTTAAATTAAATTAGTAATAGAAATTTTTAAGAAGTATATCCTAAAAGTGATAGGATTGTCTCACTAAAGATATTTACTTATTCAATTTTATATGAATTAGACAACCTGGAATTAATTATACTAATAGGATTCCTAAAGAAAATCATGTAGGATTCCTAACGTATAGTATTATGTCCTAAAACTAATAGGATTATATATTAGTATTCCGGTTATGTACTTTTAATATGAGTTATTATACTTAATATTATAAGGTTATTTTGGTAATCCAACATTGTATTCATGCTTTTATAATAATATAGATATATACATACATACACACATATTTTGTCGGCTATTATTTTTAGGAGTAACTAAAAGTGTATATTTCTCACTTTTTTTCTAAATGCCGGGGAGGATACATATTGGAAGTTAAGGATTAAGTCGAACCAAGTAAAATTTACAAGGTTTGTATATGTTGTTAAGAAATCTATTAAATAATTCTAAACAAGTAACGACCCGATCGGTCGTTCTGAGTATTTGGACTTCGCTCAGTTATTTGAGGGCATGATTAGCTCCATATGATGTATTACGACTTGTCTGTATCGGCAGTTTTGGTTTTTCAGGTAATTCAGAATTAATTTGGAAGAATGAATTTTATGATTGAAGCTTTAAAGTTGGAAGAGCTGACCAAATTTGACTTTTTTTAGTGTTTGTTTACCTTGAAAATGGTATTAATAATTATATTTGATTTGTGGTTCTAAAAATATGTGATTTATTCTAATACTAGTTTATAATCAATAAATGACAAGTGTAAGTAAGAAAAAATGTGATAGCCAAACAAGTGTTGTCACAGGATTGGGGGCCTCGAGCTCAGTAATCTCGGGGGGTCTCGAGGTTGGTCTTTAGCAGTAAATAATGAACAATAAATGAAGAACAATAAAGCTGAAGAATAATGTAGAGCACGTTAAACGAGAAAAGCAGAATAGAATGTTCTATTTCAGTGAATGATATCTCTTACAAAAATAATTGGGGTCCCCTTTATATAGGAGGGGAAAACCCCAACATAGTACATATTTCATCATGACAAAGAATGCTACAGGTCTTGTTGCTGACGGTACTGATGAGGTGGATGAGGAACCTAGTCCCTTAATCCGTAAGTCCTCTAAGAAGCCTGCTATTCAAAAATCTGGAAAGGGGTCATCTGTGATATTGATGGAGGTTTGTAATGTTGAAGTGGGAGAGTCTGGAAAGAAAGTGGCTGAGGAGTCTGGTAAGACAGTGTCTGAAAAGTCTGTGTCTGAGAAGGTGTCTGAGAAATCAGTAGAAAAGGGAAAAAATGTGAGAAAATAAGTGAAACGAAAGGCTGGTGCCAATGAGGAACCTGGTTCCTACAAGAAGGCCAAGGTGGGTGTGGCCAAGAATGAAGGAAGGGAAAATCTGAGAAACCAGAAGGTGCTATAGGGCAGAACTTTTTCCCCTAACATTCTTGACATGATGGGAATGCGCCAACTAGTTGATATTTATGAATTTCAACAGTGGGAACATTTGTTCACACATGAGAGTCTTAAGGTGTATGAGGCCGGAGTGAGCAATTTCTATGCCGATTTGTTTGCAGTTGAGGATGACAACATCTGTATGAAGGTGAATGGGGTTGACTTTGTGATGGATGAGGTTGTGTTGGCAACCATCTTGGGAGTGCCTACAAATAAGTGGGGATTTGGACTACTTATTAGCGCCTTTTAGCTTTCGTTTTAGTCCAAAAGCATTTAATTGTGTTCCCGAAAATTGATAAAATGTGCTTAATTGCAGGAACATTGGAAGATGAACTCCCGAGATGAAATCCAACTCAAGTAGGAGTAATCTGAACTCAAGGACAAAAAAGGCATAAAAGCTCAGAAGTGCGAACCGCAGAATATCATCTGCGATCGCAAGTTGTGAAGAAAATTCCATCAGATATTGGTGTGAAGTGTGTTCCACACATGAATTGTGATGCCGCAGAAGCAGGGTCAGGAGCAAAACTCAGTGCACCTGCATTTCAAGTCTACCAAAAGTGCAGACTGCACAATTATTGTGCGACTGCAGAAAAAGAGCAATGCGTCGGTAGTTACAACTGTGCGGACCACAGAAGAGCAAGGTGTGGCCGCAGTCACTATTCTGCGGACCACAGAAAGAATGCAGTGCGGATGCAATTCAGAACTATGTGGTTGCAGACTTCCGATCCTGTCAAGCTGAAGAAAAGTGCGGACTGCACATGGAATTGTGCAGCCGCAGAACCTCTGAAAGGGAATTTTTGCCCGAAAATTCCAGCCCTGTATAAATAGAAGAGTTTCACTTTGTTAGGTCAACTTTTGACATCAACTGCTACAGTAGACAGTTCCTTTTACTTTTTTTAGTAGTTTTTGCTATTTTGAGCTTTTTGAACATAGAGTTTATCAATTTAATTAGCAATATGGGTTTAATTATCATTTCTTCTCCTATTTCTTCCATTTTAAGCATGAGTAGCTAAATTTTCACTAGGGTTGTGACCCAACCCAAGTGTGTAAACTTAATGGATGTTTGATTTATTGCTTGTTTATGGTTGCGCGTTTATTATTTATCCTTGTTCTTGCTTTTATTTGTGGAATTAGTTGTTGCGAACGTTAGTTCATGCCTATTTGACTTGGTTTGTACTTGAGAAAGAGAGACTTAGTCTAGAAAAACTTGGCTAACAAGAAATTGGGTCAATCGAGAGATTGATAAGCCCAATTAAAGGGTTGAACCTAGAGATAGTAAAACATGACTTGAGCTTTATATCAACCATTTTGTTCAATACCCATTTGGACATGAGAAAGTCAAATTAGGCAAAATCACTCTCTAACCGAGAGGTATTGAGTGGGTAACTAAGTGTTGATAGTTATAATACACCCCAACCAATAATACAAGCTTTAAATTTTATAACCCATTAGTTAGGCAAACACCTAGGTGAAGGTCATAGCCTCAGGCCTTTTATAATATTTGAAAAACAACAAAAACAATCTTCTAGTTTTATTTCTTATGTTGTAATCATAGTTGAGTTTAGATTTTTAAACAAACCAAATATTGTGGAAGTGCAAATTTAGATATACAACCTCAAACGCTAAGATATATACTACTAACTCCAATACATATAGCTCCCTACGGAATTCGACCCCGACTCTTGTTGGGTATTACTATTGCATCAACCGTTTCCATAACCTCGATTTGAGGAGTAAAATTGGACGAGATCAATTTCGAGGCAAAGGGATGGAAAACTTTCGTATGCAGCCGACTAGACCCGTGCCAGAACGAGACAAACTTACCTATTCCACGGGCAGTTCTAGTCACCTCTAATATGGCAGGGTACCGGATCAATGTGGGTGTCGTGATGTCGGCCAACATGTCAGTGGTCGCTAGGAAGGATAATACTTCCTACCTGTATCCTAACACCCTCACGGAGTACCTTGTTGATGCACAGATAGAGCCCAGAGATTTTAACACGAAGGTTCCGGCAATGAATCCCTTCTCTTGGTATTCTCTGATGGATCTGAAGAACCCGGAGAGAAAGGGTCAGCCGAATACTACCGTAGGCCAGTTTGATGAGCCTTAAGTGGTAGATCCAAAGTAAGCAGATATGCCTTCCACTTCAACAGAGCCTTCTGCCAATGCAGCTACCATGCCTCCACTTGTTGAATCAAGTCACTGCATGATTTTGAAGAATGACAAATGACAACACAGTTGAACCAGGTCCATCAGGCCAAACATAGTCAAGCAGACCAGTTGGCACAAGAAGAGTCCAGGCGCATGAGATAAACATTATCTCTGAATTAAGGAGTTATCTCCTAAGCAAAAAGGTTGCAAATTGATAAGGAGATGGACTTCGCATTTAGGTAGGACAGAATCAAGATAAATGAAGATCAAGGAAGTTGAGATAAACTCAAACTCTTCCACCAAGAGTTGCATCAGAACTGAACAACAACATCTCAACTACTGATTCTATAAATTTTTGAAGCATTCCTACTGAAGAATTTGCGCACAAACACAGAAGTGAAACAAGAATTGAAAGCAAAATTACCAAAGCAATTTTGCAAGCAGTTCGTGTAAAGAATCCTTGTGCGACTCAAAAGCTACTTGAACCAGCTCGAAGAACCAGTTCCATTTGTTGTCTTTTGAGTACAGTTGTTTGTATTAAGTGATTATACATTGTATCTTTCAGCTTAATCTAGAAGCAATTGTAATAGGTACACAGTGTTCA
>ML242637.1:126409-148433 GCA_005239495.1 Nicotiana undulata | reverse complement strand
TATATATATATATATATATATATATATATATATATACTATACTATACTATACTATACTATACTATATATACATCTTATATAGCTTATATACTATACGCTTAGTATATATATCACGACCCAAATACCTAACCTGTCGGCGCCTATCGTGGAACTAGGCAAGACGAAATTCTCAATATGATTTGAATATATAACAGAAGTGAGCTAAAGCAGTTAAACTAATAGAAGGTTTACATAACAATGAGGTAAAGACCCAAAACCCAAGTGCAGAATAATAGCCCAACATCGGGGTGTCACAAAGTCATGAGCATCTAATAATCAGTCTAGAAACAGAGTCTACTATAGTATGTGAAAAATGCCAGTACAAGAGAGAAGAGATAATAAGAAAGGAGAATCAAGGACTGCGGACGCCGACAGAAACCTCGTAAGTCTATAATAGTCAGCTCGCGCACGAACTCAGCGACTGCCAGAACCGTACACACCTGGATCGCACATGAAATGCAGTGTGTAGCATGACTACAACCAACTCTGAAAGTAACATAATTAAATGAGGAACTGAGAAGCGGTGACGAGCTGCGAAAATACAGTTCATTTCTTAAGTATTCAGTAAAGAGTGAACATACTTTCAAATCTGATAGTTCAAGACAATTCAATTTGAGCTCAAGTAAAATACATGAATCTTCACGAATTTCCAAAACAACAATAGATAACAACTAAGTGCAACAATAAATAAAAGCAAGTACAGCCTCTCAAGGCAGCATTCACTTAACTCATCTCAACAGCTCATACTCTCGGCTCTCAGCCCTCAATACACACTTCCAATAGGTACCTACGCTCACTGGGGGGTGTACCGACTCCGAATGAGCTCCTTCAGTTCAAGCACTATATTGTTGCGGCGTGCAACCCGATCAAATATTATTGCGGCGTGCAACATAGATAAATATAGCCATAAGGCTTGTTTCGGCGTGTAATCCGATCCATGATATAAATATAGCCATAAGGCTTGTTGAGGCGTGCAACCCGATCCATATACCTCACATAGCTCACATCTCGGCACTCATGCCCTATCTCAGTCACTAGCCTCTCCAGCCTCTTGGGCTCACATAATATCACAATAATTAGCCCAAATAGAGAATACAACAAGTATCAACAAGAAATGAGAGATAGTTGAGATATAATACACAAGTAAGATGGTGACTGAGTACAAGACAACAATTAGCAGTTAATTCAACAAGTATATGACCGTTGTGAGTCGCAACAGTGATATCATAAGGCCAAATGTCACGACCCAAAAATCGTCGGTCGTGATGGCACCTATCGTGGAACTAGGAAAGCCTATACCCGTTGCACTTGAGGCGCCATTATACGACTGGACACAACCCACAACAGACAACTTGGCAACCGCGATTTTGGCCCCTTAGATAGAAGCAGAGTCCTTCCAGATTACAAACAATATGCTGCACTTGTTGCAGAATAAGGGGCTATTTTCGGGGTCATACGTTGAGGATCCCCAGCAGAATTTAAAGAACTTTCTATCTATCTGCAAGACTCAGAGGCAGCCGAATGTTAATCCTGAGGCATTAAGACTGTTATTGTTTCCGTTCTCGGTGACAGGAGTTGCCCAAACTTGGCTCAACTCCCTCCTTATCAACTCTATTGCAACATGGGAGGAGTTGGTCAAGCAGTTTTTAAATAAGTTCCATCCACCAAACAAGACAGCACAGTAGATTGATGAGATCATAAGCTTCAGGCAGAAGCCCATGGAGACACTGCAGGAGACATGGGAATGGTTTAAATGGATGCTGGTTATCTATCCTCACCATGGTATTCCTGAGCAAATGTTGTGGCAGCAATTTTATATGGGTTTGGCAGATGGTGTAAAGGCCAATGTTGATGCTTCAGCTGGTGGAGCATTCCTAAGCAAGACATGGAGAGAGTGCTAGATTTTACTCGATACGATGGCACAAGATTCAGGGTGGACAACCAGGGGTGCACCTATTACCCAGTCGTTCACTCAGTGCGATTAGATCCGTCCAACAATATTGCTGAGAACATGGCTACTCTGATGACACATATGAGTATACTTAGGAAGAAGGTAGAGGAGTCGGGAAAAAAATAACAAGTTCATATTGTGGATACTACCAATGGGGGCTTATGCACATCTTGCATTAGTCAACCAATTGGTAATCAATGGAATGTAGATTGTGATCACACTCCTTACCTAGAAAATATGAATTAGGTGTCAAACTATGGAGGCCAGAGACAGGGGGGACAGAATTGGGGTCAACAAGCTCAGCCGTATAGACCACCTCATCAGCAGCAGAACAATGGGAACATGGGTTCCATAAGACCTCATGGTAATGTGGCACCTTATCAAAGGCCACAAGGTTATAACAACAGAATCAACAGCAGGCATACCACCCCCCTCAGCAACAACATGGGGGGAGGCAAGAATATGGGTTTTCCAGACTTGAAGTGATGATGCAACAGGTGATTGGGTCGACTGCCAAAATGAGTAAGAGAGTAGATGCACATGATGCAACTATTAAAAATATTTAAGTGCAGTTGGGCCAGATATCAATGTCAGTGAACAATCGTCCTCTTAGGACTTTACCTGCAGACACTCAGGTGAATCCTAAGGACCAGGGCCCGAAGCAGCTGATGGCAGTAAGTCTCCGCAATGGTAGGGACTTAGACTTGGAACAAGAGTTGGCTCGTGAAAGCAGGAAGGCAGAGACACTAGTACCAGTGCCGATTGAAATTGACGATTCAACCAACTTGACCAAGGTAATAGTGCAAACTGCTGAAGGAGAACCCAGTGTGCAGAGTGAGGCTGAAAAGGAAGCAGAGATAACCCCAAAGCCGGCAGTTGAGAAAGAAAAATCCCAAATCACTGGGAAGAAGAGACCGCCAGCACCATTCCCTCAAAGGTTGGAAAAATACCAAAAGGATGAGCAGTACAAAAAGTTCTTGGATATGCTGAAGCAGATACAGGTAAACATTCCTTTGATTGATGCTCTGAAAGAGATGCCTGGGTATGCGAAGATGATGAAAGAATTGATGTCCTGAAAGTTTGATTTCTAAGACTTGGTAACTGCGACTCTTAGTCAGACTTGCAGTGCTGTGGTAACATGACCAATTGCGGAAAAGTTATCTGATCCAGGGAGTTTTACAATTCCCTACACCATTGGCAATTTTGCTTTTGCCAAAGCACTGTGTGAATTGGGGGCCAACATTAATCTAATTCCCCTGGACATTTACAAGAGATTGGGTATTGGTAGAGACAGACCAACTTCCATGATGTTTCAGCTAGCTGACAGGACGGTGAAGAGACCGTCAGGTATTCTGGATGATGTTTTGGTGCAAGTGGGGAAGTTTGTGTTACCTGCTGATTTTGTGATACTGGATTGTCGAGTGGATGAAGAGATTCCCATAATCTTGGGAAGGCCATTTTTGGCCACAGGCAGAGCCCTCATTGATTGTGAGATTGGGGAGCTCAAGATGAGGCTTAATGATGAAGAAATTACGTTCAACGTGTAGAAATCCATGAGGCGACCGAGTGAGTAAGCCAACTGTTCTCTCATTGATGCTGTGGATGTGATAGTGGAGGAAGATGATGCGTCCTTAACTATTGAGGATCCCATTGCTGCATGTTTAATGAATTTGGATGAGGTGAATGAGGAGGAATTGGCAGAGTGGGTGTTAGCACTTGAAGGTAAAGGGGTCTGGCCGAGGGCTCTCGAGTTTGAACCATTCCACTTAGAGAAAAGAGAGTGCCCGCCAGCCAAGCCATATGTGGAAGAACCACCCAAACTGGAGTTGAAGCCACTGCCAGCCCATCTCAAGTACGCATTTCTAGGCCCTAACTCTACGCTACCTGTTATTATATCATCAAGTTTATTAGATGTGCAGGAAAATCAGCTGTTACAGGTACTCTCTGAGTGCAAGACTGCCATTGGATAGAACATGGCAGATATCAAAGGGATTAGACCGGCATATTGCATGCACAAGATTCTCCTGGAAGAGAGACACAGACCTTCCAGGGAACACCAAAGGCGCTTGAACCCAAACATGAAGGAAGTGGTGAAGAAAGAAATCATCAAGTGGTTAGATGCGGGAATCATTTTCCCCATCTATGACAGCAGCTGGGTTAGCCCAGTGCAATGTGTTCCAAAAAAGGGTGGCATGACGGTTGTGAAGAATGACGAAAATAAGTTGATATCTACAAGAACCGTCACGGGCTGGAGAATATGCATGGATTACAGAAAGCTGAATCTTGCCACCCGAAAAGACCACTTCCCACTTCCCTTCATTGATCAAATGCACGACATGCTTGCATGGAGGTCTCACTTTTGTTTCCTGGACAGGTACTTGGGGTACAACCAAATTTCAATCGCCCTAGAAGACAGGGAAAAGACCTCCTTCACATGCCCCTATGGGGTATTTTCCTTCAGAAGGATGCCATTCGGCCTCTGCAATGCACCTGCCCCGTTTCAAAGGTGCATGATGGCCATATTCACAGACATGGTCGAAGATATCATGGAGGTATTCATGGATTATTTCTCAGTAGTGGGAAATTCATTCGATGAGTGTCTAGCAAGTCTGACCCGTGTGCTAAAGAGGTGCATCGAGATGAATCTTGTGCTTAACTGGGAGAAGTTCCATTTCATGGTACAAGAAGGGATCATCTTGGGGCATTTGGTGTCGAGTAAAGGAATTGAGGTGGACCGAGCTAAAGTAGATGTGATTGAAAAGCTTCCACCTCCCATATTTGTCAAAGCTATACGTAGCTTCCTTGGGCATGCCGGGTTCTACCGGCGATTCATCAAAGACTTCTCCAAGATCGCCAACCCCCTCTATAAGTTGCTTGAAAAAGATAATCCCTTTGTGTTTTCTAATGATTGCAGGGTGGCTTTTGAGGAGCTGAAAAAGAGGCTAGTCACGACACCGATAATTGTGGCCCCGACTGGGAGCAACCATTTGAACTCATGTGCGATGCCAGTGACTACGCAGTGGGAGCCATGTTGGGTCATCGCAAAGATAAAATAATGCACCCAATTTACTACGCAAGTAGGACTTTGAGTGGAACTCAGCTGAACTACACGGTGGCCTAAAAGGAGATGTTGGCGGTAGTGTTCGCCTTTGACAAGTTCAGGTCTTACTTGATCGGGTCGAAGGTGATTGTGTACACTGATCATGCAGCCATCAGATACTTGGTTGATAAGAAAGAGTCCAAGCCGCGCCTAATTCGTTGGGTGCTTCTACTACAAGAATTTGATTTGGAGATCCGTCACAGCAAGGGCACGGAGAACCAAGTCGCTGACCACCTTTCACGACTTGAAGGTGCAGAGAATGCAATAGAATTAGAGGATATTCTAGAAACCTTTCCAGACGAGCAGCTACTCACCACGAGCATGGAGGATGTGCCATGGTATGCGAACATTGCAAACTACCTGTCAAGCGGTATTGAACCTTATGAACTCTCATATATCCAAAAGAAAAGATCTTATCGTGATTTCCCCAATTACTATTGGGATGAACCTCATTTGTTTAGAATTTGTATTGATAACATGATCCGGAGGTGTGTCCCCGAGATAGAGAAATTTTCATTTTTGCAGGCTTGTCACGCATCACCATATGGAGGACATTTTGGAGGAGTTCGGACAACAACTAAAGTGTTAGAGGCCGGTTTCTACTGACCAGCTGTGTTCAAAGATGCTCACCAATGGGTGAAGGGCTGCAATGAGTGTCAAAGGATGGGGAACATATCCCGTCGTCATGAGATGCCCATGAACCCATTACAACAAGTGAAGGTGTTTGATGTGTGGGGGATTGACTTCATGGGTCCCTTTGTCGGATCCTATGGCAATAAGTACATACTTGTTGCTGTAGACTACATGTCCAAATTGGTGGAAGCTGCAGCGTTCCCCACCAATGATGCAAGAGTGGTGGTAGGGTTCCTGAAGTAAAACATATTCACTCGGTTCGGGATCCCAAGGGCCATTATTAGTGAAGGAGGCACTCACTTTTGCAATCCTGTCTTCGAAGAGCTACTAGCCAAGTATGATGTGCACCACAAGGTGGCAACCCCTTATTACCCTCAGACGAGTGGGCAGGTTGAGGTGTCAAACCGTGAAATCAAGAGTGTGCTGACCAAAACAATAAACGCCACAAGAACTGATTGGGCAAAAAAGCTTGATGACACACTCTGGGCCTATAGAACTGTATTTAAAACACAAATAGGTATGTCTCCGTACAAGTTGGTATTTGGTAAGGCTTGTCACCTGCTTGTAGAGCTGGAACATCGAGCCTGGTGGGCATTGAAGTAGTTGAACTTGGATCTTGATGCTGCGGGTGCAAATTGAGTCACATAGCTGCATGAGTTGGAGCAGATATCAAGCATTTGAAAGAACAAGGCTATATAAATAGAGAATGAAGAGGTTACACGACAAAAACACTATGGACCAAAATTTCAAACCCGGAGACAAAGTATTGCTCTACAATTCAAGATTGAGATTATTTCCGGGTAAGCTCAAGTCTCGATGGTCTGGACCATTCAAAGTGGTCATAGTGTTTCCCTCTGGTGATGTGGATATTGCTACTGAAGATGGGTCCGACGCCTTCAAGGTTAATGGACAAAGATTAAAACTGTATGCGGGGATGAATGAGACCAGTGAGTTGTCTGTGGTGCATATTTTTGAACCGCAGAGGTTGAGCGATCCTTAAATTCTCTCATTCTGCGTCGTGTCGCGATGTTAAATTAGGCGCTTCATGGGAGGCAACACATTGATTGTTGTACTCTTCGTGCCGCGACGTTAAATCAAGCGCTGCGTGAGAGGCAACCCATGATTTTAGTTGTTTTCTCTTTTGTTTGTGTTGTGATTGATGTACATACAACTAACATGTTATTGAGTGTGCAGGACAAGCTTGGAGGTGTGTAGAGCAAATAGGAGGTCATAAAATAACTCTGGAAAGGTAAAGGTATGAGAAAAACCCACCAAAAGGCGAGTTTCAATCACCGCGGCGCGACCGCGGCAAAAACTGGAACTTCAGAAGTTTTTATGAACGACCATCACCGCGGCGCGACCGCGACAATTATCACCCCCTCTGAATCTCCCGCGACCGCGGCGAACTACGGCGCGACCACGGAAATTTCCCAGTTCTCTAAATCTCTCGCGACCGCGGAAATTACCCATATCTCTGAATCTCACGCGACCGCGGCAGGCCATTTGCTGCCCTGGTAAGTATGTTTTTGTTTCAATTTTGTTTTATTTTCTTTTTAATTTCCCCCCCTTTTCTTACTCTAATAACCCAGCCTTTACCCCCACCTTCCCTCTCATTCTAAGCCGTAACTCCTAATCTCCCCCTCTTCCCCCTCCTCCCTCCCCAAATTCCCCCAAACTCACGCCCCTCTTCCTCTTCCCCCAAACTCACTCCTCTCTATCTCCTCCTAACCTCCATTGTTGACCACCCACCTCTTCCCTCTACATCCTCGGGCAAGTAAGTCTTTCTTTCTCTCTTTTCTTCTTATTTTATTTTTTACTTTTCTATTTTGTGGTAGATTCTTGTTGTATTGTTGTGTAATGGTGATTCTTCACCATCTCTTGCTTGTTTTTGGTGGGTCTTGGTCTCTATAGACTTGGTGTTGGTTGTTTGGTGTATGTTTGACAATGGTGGGAAAATTTGAGTAGTTGGGGTGAGATTGGGACTTGTTTGTGGTTGGAAAAATAGGGAAGAGCTATTCCATATGGGGCCACTATAGGCTTGTTACGAATTATGCCCACATGGTGTTTGTAAAATTACCCCATTGAGCCAATATTGGGCATTGTGACTGTCGTGGTGGTGAAGTCTGAGTATTCACCCGATAGGCACACAATTTGACCACTCTCTGACTATTGACTGTGTTGTAACAGGTACCATGTCTGACTCACGGAAAAGAAGAACCCCAGCAAACACTAGTCAGTTTGACTCAGCCCGATTTTATTTCAAAAGAGGCCGAGGATAGGTTTAATGCAAAGTCTGCCCGGAAAATGGTCCACGAGGTTCTGATTGACAGGGCAGCACTACAGTATGAGTTCCCGCAAAATGTTCGATGAAATTAGGAGGTGCCAGTTAGAGGTATTCTTCGACGAACCTGAGGAGGCTAATATTCTGATGGTCCGGGAATTCTATGCGAATTGCCCGAAACATGTAAACCGGGTGGTCACTGTCTGGAAAACAAAGGTGAACGCCTCATTGGAGGCTATACGTTGGGTTTACAAGCTTCCTACCTTCACTAGGGATGTTGATCACTACCAACTCCATCAGCAACCTCCGGTCAACTGGGCCATGCTTGTGCGGATAATTTGTGTGGGAGGGGTGCCTACATGGGTCAAACAGGGCATCACACTGAACTCTAATTCGTTCACTTGTGAAGCCAAATGCTGGTTTACCATTATCTGCAGCCGCCTGTTATCCTCCAGCAATACCACCGATGTCAATCCCACTCAAGAAGTGATGGTTTGGTGCTTTGTCAACCGGTTAGATTTCGATGTAGCCCAGGTGCTCCATGGTGAAATGTTCATCCGATCGCCTGAGGTAATGAAAGGGTTATACTTCCCTTCACTAGTTACCAGGCTGTGTCGGATAACCAAAGTCCCTGAGAATCGCCTCCTTGAAGGAAAACTGGCGAAGAAGGCCCCATTCCGAGCTAGCAAAATTTCAGTGGGCAAAGAGCAGCTGGTTCCTCTCACTAATGATGACGAGGATGAGATTATTCCTGATGTTGCACCGCCTAGGCCATCTCAGGATGAGGTGGGTCCCTCTCAACCTTGACGGGGCACCCGTCTATCGACCTTAGAGGAGGATGTGGCCAGCCTGCACACCTCGGTGGATAGCCTCAACGCTAGGATGGATGCAATGTCCACCCAAAATGCAAAGTCTGAGAAGATGATAATGGCGTGGTTTCGTGCGCTAGGGCGGGATTGTAACCTTGACCCGGTCACCATTTCTGATGACAACTGATCACCGGGGAAGTCTCCTTACCTCACTGTACTTTATTGTTGTTGACATGGGGATATGCCAATTTTTCAAGTGTGGGGTGGGGGACAATTTTGTTGTTGTATATGTTGATAATTGTAGTTTTGTTAGTTGTTTATATTTGAAATTGTTTGTCTTTAATTAGTTTGACTTGGACCGAAGACGGAACCTTCCGACGGGTCTCTTGAGGGTATTGAGTCGGAAAAAAACCCAGAATATGTAGTGGACTCTTCCTAATGACGGACTACTTAGGAAATTTTCTTTAGGGAAGTTAGTCCAAAGAAAACACCAAAAAGATTTTTTATTTTCTTTTTAGGTAGTGTAGTAACTCCCCCTTGGTTTTTCTTTTGACCACGGTTCTTTTCCAAGGGTTTAACTTGAACCGGTATAGTTAGATTTTTTTTAAGTTCATTTTTTTTCTTTTAGTTGTTAGGTATCTCTTGGGTTAGGAACTGAATGGCAAGAATGCATCCCTTAGTGTGTTACACTTGAACACCAAAGACCCTAGGGTGTGACACTTAGGCTCTTTTGTTGACTCATGGAGAATGCCGTAAATTTGCATGTTATAACTGAGTTGAATACTCAATGGAGTGTTTCGAAGAACCAATTTGTAGTGGATTATGTGCCATGTGCGTGTGAGGTATTTTTCATCATATTCTATGTCTTCATTTGATACCTAGAACTTTCCCCGTGTGTGTACAAAACGAAATAGAAGTTTGTTCAGTCTTAGAAAGGATAAAGGAATTTCTTTGTTAAGCCATACATAAATGTGTATTCACCTGAAAGAAATTGACCATAGTTAACCCCTTTGAGCTTATAAGCATATTTCTTTGGTAACCACATAACGAACCATACCCAATTATCTGAATAGCCTGTTTGTTTGAACCCTGTACCTCCCATGATCACTTGAATGGTTAGCTAATATGTAAAAGTAAAAGTGTGGGGTGCTGGTTTGGTTTCTAAGGAAAATCGAAGAAATAGAATGGAAGGTGCTAAGTTGAAAAAAATAAATAAATAAATATAATAAAATGCAAAAATTGAAGGCCACTTAAAAAATAAAACAAAATAAAGAAAGAGGACAATAAATGAATGTGGTCCTTAATGAATAGTGGCTTGAAAAAGAAAGTTTGCACCTAAAAAGAGTGGGTTGAATATGAAGCAAAGTGTGGTGAAAGTTATGGCCAAGCATAAGAATGGGTTGAATGTTAATGTAATTGTATTAAAAGTGCTTAGGGAGGTTAGTCACTATACCTAAATATATCCTACCCGTCCCTTAGTCTACATTACAACCAAATGAAGACCTAATTGATCTTAGACTGAATAAACTCGATCAGTAGAGTATTACACTACGAGCAAGCCTATGGCGTATCTTTGTGGCATATGAATGTTCTTTTTGAGAGCGAGTGAATTCTTTCGATTCAAAGTTCCTGCTTGTTATTAATATTATCCTTTGTGGAACTACTCTCAATTGTATGATGTGAGGGCACGTGATTCATGACGAAGAGGTAAGTCTTAACCTCCTGGTAGAGTGCTTTGAGGAAGTAAGAATGTGGCATGGCATATAGAGTCACCACTTGAGGCATAAATGTTACACAACTAGGTACAATGCTTATGAAATGTCATGGTGTGACACTGTAGGGTAATTCATGAGAAGATTAGGCCTAAAGAGTGTGGTTTTGCTGCTCAAAGACGAGCAATGGTTTAAGTGTGGGGTGTTGATAATAGGTGACTTAGACTATATTTTCAACCTTAATGAACAATACTCTATTGTGTTTTTAATGTGAATATTGATAACAAAATGCTCTGATTAGTATTTTTATGCTTTGTAGGATATATTCTATGATGGGAGATACTTTGGAGCCATTTGGAGTCAATTAAGGGAGTTTGAGGCCAATCGAGAAGAACCTGAAAGAAAAGCACAAGAAAAATGCTAAATTTTCTGGAAAATAGCCCACCGCGACCGCGGTTGGAGCACAGTGGGCAAAATAACTGGAAGCAGAATGCGTGTAATCCACCGCGGTCGCACCGCGTTCCTGCCGCGGCCGCGGGCGAAGGCTGAAAGACCGAAAAAGCTGAAGGACTAAAATGCAAAACACGAGAATAAATTGCCAAAACCTATTTAAATATTGTAAATCCGCCCAAGAGAGGGATATTCTTGTTTTTAGACACAAAAAGGAGGCAAGAATCATTGTGAGAAGACAAGCAACAATTAGAGTTTTAAATTTTCTTCCTTTGATCTTTATTTTGATTATTCTGATTTCTTTTGGGTTTTCATTGTTCTTGAGCATGAGTAGCTAACTTTTCTATTCTAAGGTTTTGGTGGAACCCGTTGGGGATGAACTAATTGTGATTTTAATATAGTTTTGTTTGGTTGTTAATCTCTATTTGTTCAACTACATTATTGTTGTAGTTGATTGAAGGGCCCTCAATTAGCTGTTCCTATTTATTATGTATCTACTTGAGAGAGAGTGCATATTTACGTAGTTGTTTGAACAACATCACTCCCGGAGTATAGGCGAGAGTCATAACCGAGGGTTTAGAGGTTGGATTAGAGATAATGATACTTCGGGTGCAATCTAAAGTGAACCGTATTGCAATCTAGCTAGCGTAACTTGAGAGAGTGCGTCTAGTAAATTATCGTAATAACTTGAGAGAGATTTATGATAACTGGAGTGTTCATGATTGATAGAGACAACTAAGTCAAAACTATAAGAACTACACAAGAAGGAATTTCACCAACGGCGGAAACCATAACCTTAGACCTTTATTCCAATTGTTTACACCTTATTGTTAGTTAAACTTTAGTTTATTATTTCTGTTCAACTGTAATAGTATAAACAACACAAAGTGATATTCATAACTTTTGAGAAATTTGATTATTGAGAATTTAGTACTCTAACAACAACATTTGGTACGTTAATTCCCAGAGTGGGATTCGACTCTGGGCTAAATACTCAGATTATTTTTGCAATGCCTGCTTAGTCTTTTATTAGACATAGTTGAGCGTGATCAACACACAAGGTGCAGGGGGTAACGTGAGTACACCAACTCAGTAAGTAACAAGCCCGAACTGTGGGCTGAGAGGTAGTGACAAACTAAACCTCCACATTTATAACATTACTAATATACAAAATTTTTGGCATGCTTTCAGTTATCTAGACAACTCAAGATAGTAAGACAAGTACAATTCTAGACAGTTTAACATATATAACTCATTGTATTCTACACGCCAATGCATCAACAATATGAAATGCACAATGTGCTCCCACTCTCAAATACTCATCCACTCAATACTGTATATGGCTCGCAAGGCCACGGGAAGGTCCATCCCAAAATATATACATCAAACAGAAGTCACTCAGTATTGAGGAAGACCGATCCAGCCCTATGGAGAAGATCCATCTCCAGATAATGATATACCTTACAACCACTCGGTATTGTATATGGATCAATGGCCCATGGAAGATCTATCCTAGAATACGTATACACATCACTGACATCGGTCGCTCAGTACCGAGGAAAACAGGCCAATCCAGCCTCATGGAGAAGATACATCTCCAAATATAAACACTTCGGACAAGATCCATGTCTAGGAACACTTCGGACAAGATCCATGTCCAGGGAAGATCCATCCCTCAAATTTAAACACTTCGGACAAGATCCATGCCTAAGGAAGATCTATTTCTCAAATATCACTGCACTCAGTGGGGGTGTGTTACAGACTCCGAAGGGGCTCCTATAGCCCAAGCGATATCACAAGCCAGATCCAGGCATAATCAATATAACATGCCGCGACGTGCAGCCCGATCCCATATCTGTCACTCAATATCAGGCTCTCATCCTCACTCAGTCATCACTCTCCAGTCTCGGTCACATGGTCTCACAATACATGAACTAGCTCGAATCAATGATATAATGTGTAAAACAACAATTGCCGAGACTGAGACATGATATGATATGCAATGACAAGACTGAGTATATAAGATCAATGAAACACATGAGATGACAGCAATAAACGACCACTCGAGTCTCAATAGTATCGGCTTGAAGCCTTAACATAATATCTAGCATGATTTCTAGCATGTTTTTATTAAGACGACCGCTCGGGTCTTAGCAGTATCGGCGTGAAGCCTTAACATAGTATTTAGCATGATTGCTAGTACGTTTGCATTAAATCACTTGATAGAAGCACATATATCAACAAGGAAGAATCACTAAACGGTGCTATGGAATGAACCAGGTCACCAGTCTCACGGTGCACGCCCGCACGTCCGTCTCTTGGCATGTGCGTCACCCAATTCTAATCACATAACACGTAGTTCAGGTTTCAAACCCTCAGAACCATGTTTGGAAGCGTTACTTACATCAATCAAGCCAAAACTCTACTCCGTAATTCCCTTGCCGCTCGAATTGGCCACAAATCGCCCCGAATCTAACCAAAATCAGTAATATATCATTAATATGTGTTAAAGGGATGAAGCCCACATAAAAATTATCAAATAACATAAAAAATCCCGAAATTGGTCAAACCTGGTCCCCAGGCCCACGTCTAGGAACCGACAAAATTTACAAAACTGAAATCTTCATTCACTCACGAGTCTATACATACCAAATTCATCAAAATCCGATCACATATGACCCCTCAAATCCCTAAATCAAACCTTCAAATTTCTAAGATCTAACCCCTCAATTTACCATTAAATCCCACAAAGTTCATGCTTATTTAACTGAAAATCACCATAGAATTGAGTATTACGTTCAAGAACATTACCTCAATGCGTTTCCCCTTGAATCCCTCTTAAAAACCCCTCAAAAAGCTCAAAACTCGTCTTAAAAAATGGTGGAAATAAGAAAAATTCGCGAAGGCAACCTTATATAGGTTTTGTGCAGCACTCTCGCACCTGCAACCCCAGGATACGCACCCTCGGCACCGCACCTGTGGAAAATCCATCGTAGGCGTGGTTTTCACTTAAACCTCGAAAACCGCTTCTACTGTCCAAAATCCCGCATCTGCGATCTCGTAGGTGCGGTCCCATGCACGCACCTACGACTCCTGCCCTTCTCACCAGTGGCCGCATCTGCGGCTTCTTAAGCGCTTATGCGGGCCTCACACTTGCGGTCCCCAATCCGCAGGTGCGGTTATGACAGCACCAGCAACTTCAGCTGCTCTTCCAAGTTTCCAACCTTTTTGAAAATCATCCGAAATCAATCCCGAGGCCCTCGGGACCTCGACCAAGCCTACCAAAAAGTCACATATCATTATTCAAATGTAGTCGAACCTTCGGAACACTCAAAACAATATCAAATCACCAAATTAACCCGGAATTCAAGCCTAAGGATTTGTAAACTTCCGAAATTCGCCAACGATGTCGAAACAACTCAAACCACGTCTGAATTACCTGAAATTTTACACACACATCCCAAATGACAATACGAACCTTTCCCAACTTCCGGAATTCCATTCCGACCCCGATAGCTAATTTTCCACTACCAACCGGAAATTGCCAAAAATCCAATTTCGTCAATTCAAGCCTAATTATACCACAGACCTCCGAATAACATTCCGAACACACTCCTAATTCCCAAATCATCTAACAAAGCTATTAGAACTATAAAAACCACATTCTGAGATCATATACCTATAAGTCAACTTCCGGTTGACTTTTCCAACTATTCCGCCAACTTAAGAGACTAAGCATCTTGTTTCTTTCCACAATCACTCAGAACCCGAGCAAACCGGACCAACACAACATAAACGAGATAAACAACACATAATAAAGTGAAAATGGGGGAAACGGGGTTAAACTCTCAGAACGACCGATCGGGTCATTAAATTCTCCCCCAGTTAAACATACGTTCGTCCTCGAACGTGCCCGGAGTTGTTCCAAGAACCATCAAAATTTCCGTGTAACCCTACCATGAACATACTCGGGGGGTGATCCCACGCCAACCTATCCCATATAGGTCCAATAACACAACATAACTGAAATTTCACAATTCACCCTAGCCCATAACCTTAGAACCAATTTTCCACTTTCAAAATTGTCTATAAGATCAGAATCTCCCATCTACCCACTGGATAAGTCCGAACAAGCTATATCAAACCATATCCGTAACCTAAGATGTAATCACATGATATACCACATGACTCAAACATTCATAGCGATAACTCCTAATCACAATAGCTGCTCAAACAACCCAATACCGGTAAATAACCTCTTATCAAACAAAGCCTCGTTCTAACACTTTCATATACTTCCATTGATGAAGGGAACACGACTACAGAAAATTTCTAAGCTGAGCAACATCAATATCCTCCTAAATATACCACAATAAGATCCGATCGCACACATTCTAGGTCCGATAACCTCATTTCATCCATCATGACCACTCTAGAGATATGTCACATCAGTACAATCTAAGCCACAACCCGTGCAATCTGGGCACCAATAAGCAACAAGTCAAGTGTACTCAAACATAGAAAATGACTCCAACAAGAGAACTATCCCGCAATTTCAAAAATACTGCCGTAACGAGATGCTAAAAACCCATCACACACAGTAGAACCATAACACATGAATCTAACACAAGGGTAATATCTCAACATCCAAACACTGCTCCTCATGAAGTACCTCAAGTCACAATGCTCAAAGCGCATTATAATAACCACAAAGAATCGGACGATACCATGCCCCATGAATCCGAAAGTACATAACCAATACGTCTCAATCCTACAATACCCAATTACTTACCTTACTCAAATCTCACTATAAGACAACCATAGAGCCACACTATGCTTGCCTAAAACCAACGAATCGCAGCTCCCTGTAGCAGGGAAAAGTAACCCATAAATCATCCCAAAACACAGATAAGCTTAACAACCACTAACTGGCATGCCCCTCACAATAGCACTACGGAGCCAGCCAATCCGACTCGGTGCAAAGCACCTATCCCACTGCACCTACTAAGGAACCCCAAAACAATCCGATCATGCACAATTAACAAATGACTCTCCGAAGGTCCATCATGACTGAATCACAACACACACTAACCTCTAACTAACCTTGGATATGTCTCTATAACCCTCAACTATGAAATCATCTACTCATTCGAGTTCCCAGACTCCAAACCCTCAGGGTACACAAATCACCATATCTGAATCTCAACTCTGTGGCCTGAATGCCTAATACTTCCCCAATACACGATCATACCACGAGGGATACCCCTACAATCCGTACGTGTTACAAGGCCAAATTCAAATACCCGCAGCCGACCCACAAGAAGAGTGCCGCCACATCAATAAGTATCCATAAATCAAGACACAGCGCATCTTCTGAAACCTACTCCTTCATCGAGCCATATCCAGAAGTAACATCATCTATCTGATCATCTGAGATCGCACATGCTACCTAATAATTCAGAACCTTTCTTTCAAACCACATCGTGACCTTGCACCTGCAATCCTAATGCTACACCACACATCGCACCAATTATGCCACCATATGAAAGATACAACAAAGCTCAAGATCCACTCTGAGTCGCAAGAAACTACATACTCAATCAGCTAAGAACTTTCCATTTGACTTTATTCCGGAGAAAATTACAATACGCCACATGCCCCACACACCAGTTAGGAAATATATATCTCAACCATGGTAGAAACCATAAAGAACCCTCTGAAACCCATTGTACTGATCTAACCCGCCAGGACTGAATCCCTCTAATTCAACCAAGCTACGCAGACCATCAAAACCCAAGAGCATTGCCACGAATCACGTATAGAGATTCACCATATCATAAGCGTATCAGGAACCGATCTTACCCATTACTATGTCGATTCAACCTACTACCAAGTTGTCTTATTTCTCCGAGTCCCTTTTGAATTACCTTCAAATTGATTATCCTCCTTGACATAGTACCACAACCCTCAACCAGAAGTCACCACGCAAGACCCTAGCACAGAACCACATCGCCTTAAGGCTCATAAGCCACTGAACATATCTTAAGCACCCCAAATGTATCACACCTCAGATACTTACTCTAAAGAGACTTTCTATAAATTTAAACCATCCTTCCCCTTTCACGATACCACAATATAGAATCTACAATGATATAGAAATATCACAAATCTTGACACGTTCTAATGTAAATCTTAGTTTCTAGCCAATTACACATTTTGAAGATTCCCAATTATTATATATAAACCTTGAATCCATCAGAACCATTCTCGAGAGTCGTCTACTCTACGCAAATCTCAATTAACCGATTAAACAGATCGAACGATCTGTGCCCCCATTAACACACCAACACTCAGGGGAGTAACCTACACCCCTAAATAACCAGGAAAATTCCTACTCTGCACACACTACGCCTTTTAAAAATACAACTCAAACTTTCAATAAAACCCAATTACCCATAAAGTATATTACAACCTGTATCCAAAATTATCCATTACTCGAGTCATTCTCAAACTCCACCTCTACAGGCTATAACAGATTCACCTATATACCTCTAACTGAAACTGATACACCGCATAATCGTGCAACCAACTTACCATTAGCAGGCTCCCCCACTTGGCTCAAATCCATAGATCAAGACAAACAATAGCTCATAATGACCATACGCTATCACCGCCACAATACCACAATGAGATTCAACTAAGTCTTTCATAAGCTCATATAACACAAACCACTTAATATCTCAAATCATCTGCAAATCTCGCAGTCACCATTGAAATAACCGTGCCAACTTCCACAAGTGATTTAAACTCAAATTGCAACATATATCCTTTACTGGTAAAAAAGGACTTTCTACAAACAACATAAGGATCACACAACCTCCGGACACCCCGCAGGAGATAACCCCACCTGCTTAGCCTCAAACTGATATCTCTCTATACCCTTCCAAAAATCATAGCTATTACGCAATCACTTTATCTTACTGCATTAAAACACAACCAATGCCTATCCTCGAGGCATCAATATACGCGGTATAAGAACCTGAAGCTGATGGAAGAACTAACACTAGAGCTGGGGTCAAAGCAGTCTGACCACCTGAATACCCTCACTAGACACCACGTGCCCTAAGAAAGCTACTGAACTGAGCCAAAATTCACACTTGAAGAACTTTGCTTATAGCTCCTCCTCCCTCGATCCCTATAACGCCATCCTCAAATGCTGAGTATGCTCCTCCTGGCTACGGGAGTACGTCAGGATGCCATCAATGAGTACAATAATAAAGGAATACAAATACGGCTGGAATACACTGTTAATCAAATACAAGAATGTTGTTGGGGCATAGGTCAGCCCAAAAGACATCACCAGGAACTCATAACACAACAAAAAGATCCACTTCACTCCACAATTAAACTACCTGAGAGGTCTTTCAATACACTCACAACTCGAGGCCATATGCCAACTCAAGACAGAAGTTAATCACTCAATAATTCTTGCTACATCTCCAGCCAATTTTTTTTGTCATAATCAAACAATCTAAACACATCTCACCATCAAATCACTCTCACCACATAGTCACCCAGTCACGAAATCCCACAAATAAGGGCACAAATGGTTATATAAGTCCCAAATGCATGTGCTCACACAATTGAAATCTCAGCACTCAAGCCACAGAAAAAACCTGTTCTCAAGTCTTCCAGACTGGACCATTATCAACATGCTAAAATCACATCTCGCACATCACCCATGGAAATCACAAGTCGTCGTTGCACAACTGATACTGAACGCTCACGTGCGCATTCAAATATATAAAAATAATTCAAAGAGTTACGCTTTTGGATGAATAAATGGATTCATACGACAAGAATTCAAGAATGTAATATTTTTTCTAAGGGTTCTGCAGCCTCTCGAAGATAAGTACAGACGTCTCCGTACCGATCCGCAAGGCTCTACTAACCTGCTCATGACTTATGAGACCTATGTAACCTAGGCTCTGATACAAACTTTGTGAGCACGTGATTTTTCACCCACCATACAATCCTACAGAATTCAACAAAATAAATTAAATTTATAAATGTTGTTGAATTTTAGTGTTATCCAAGAATTGGTTTTGCATTGCATAATCATAGTTTGTTTTAAAAATTATTAAATGCATCATTATCATCAAGGGGTTACAAAATTATTATTTATAATTAATTGAATTGATTAATAACAAAATATGATCATTTGACATAAGTTAGATTTAAGGGCTAACTACTTAATTTAATTATTTTTCTAACAAAAGTGTGAAAATTTATTCTTGAAATGATACGAGTGTTAAATTAATTATTTTACTCTTAATTAGTTTACCAATTAATCTATAATTAGATAAAATTAGGTTAGAATTAATCACTATATTTTGTTATTAGTTTTAGTCTAACTAGATTTAATTAATTAGTTCAATATAGGTTTAAAATCGGACCTGGGCTAACTTGCCCATGCCTAAAATATAACACACCAAGTCCAGCTCAATAAAGCCCAAGTCGGCCATCCCCTTACACCACTGAACGACGTCGTTTCAGTTATGAAGGATCCCAGCCGTTGATCTATTTTGATCTAACGACTGGGAACTCCCCACCAGTTGGTATTTAACTATCCAAACATATCCCCCCCTCCATTTGGCCAAAGTATTACACCCCCTATCCGTCTCTATCCCTCCTCTTTAGAGACTGGCCGGTCTCCACCGTCTCCTGCCAGTTGACCACCGTCCCTCCGCCGTCCTTCGCCGACCAGAAATCGCCTCCGGCTGCGGAGCTCCACCAATCCGAACCAAATTTTACCCATACGATCCTCCGTCATCCTCAATCACCTTCTACCATTAATTTCACCAAAAATCCACCCGAATTCCTTCAATTTCAGATCTAAAATACTGAAAACCTAGAAATCCATATCCGACCGACTTGAAGATGTTTAATGGCTCTCACCTACATGGATCGATAGATCTCATCGAGGGCTATTGATTTATGTGGGTTTGAGTCATTTTCAAACACCGCCGGAATCCGGCAAAAGTCCGCTGACCTCAAACTTTCCGGCCATATCACCCTACAGGTACTCCCCCCCTTTTTGTGTTCATTGTTCTTCTCCTTTTCTTTATTTTTCTTTTTTTTTACTTGCTTGAAACAGAATCATGTATGTTGTTTAGGAATACTGTTTTAACTTGTCTTTCCCGCTCCTCTGTAAATTTCCTAAATATGATAGCATGATTGACGTGAATAACATGTTCATTTCTCTTGTAATCTTGTTTGATTTAGGTTTTCTTTCGACAACCATGATTACTTGCTTTGTTTGGTTAGACTATTCATTATAATTGATTTTTGTTCAAGACCTGTTAAGATTTACTGTTATAATTAGATTGGTTGATTAATTACCCAATTAATTAAGATATTAGTTAATCCTGAACCAGTGTATGGTCATGGATTAACTTAGTTTAATCCTAACTCAAGTTTAACCTAATTAACAGTAGTTTACAAAAGACACTTGTCTAATAGGTTAACCTAGTATAATAGTCTCATAAGTAATTAACTAAATCCTAAAATCTGTCTAAAATAATTAGCTTAAGATTAATTAACTAAAACGAATTAGTTGACCTAGGCTTATTAGTTAGTTAAGTTTTTGATTTTAAGTAATTGAGTGGAATTAACCAAACTAAATCAGTTAACTTAGGAATTAAATTGATCGATTTACCTTAAATAAAAAGTTAAACCTAGTTTGACTAATATGAATTAAATCAATTAACCTTTAACTAATTAACCTAACCTTAGTTAAGAATGACTAATAGTTAACTAAAGAACCTAACTAGGGTTAATTAACCAAGTTTTAACAATAACACAAGAACCTTCTAGACTTATAAAAATCAGATTTGTTAAGGGTATTAAGGTCATCAAGAGAGCTGAAATTTCTAGAACAGGGGCAGCTGTCCCAAAGGATAAGGGTGACAGCTGCCCTATGTATTATTTCAGCTTTTGCATGAGGAATATGCCAAAGAATATCCCATCCTTAAGCCTGCTATACATAGACCTTCTTTTTACAGATGGAGGACTTTTTTTTGACACTAAAAAAGCTCTGTTTTACATATTGAAAATTACCCACACACATACCCACGAAAATACTGGTTTTCTTTAGGCTGCTTTTGCATTCTGGTTATTTTTACTGAAACATCAGAAAACAAAAGAAATCAGAATGCCCTTTTCTTAAAAAAATATGGAAATTCCAAAGGAAAAAATCAGTCAATAAATCTGATTTCTTCCAAGATTTCTTCAAAGCTTTTCTAGTGGATTTTCTCAGTTTTGGTTTCTTGGTTGATTCTGGTTCTGGTTTTTTTGAAAATTCATCTGGTTTATTGGTGGGGAGTTGGGGTCAGTTCTCGAGGCTGTTGTTGTTGCTGCTTTGATGTTTATTCTTTCTAGATGATTTCTTCTTGGCCTGACCTTTATTTGGTAAGGATTTCCCTATTTTTCTTGTTCTAAAAGGTATGTAACTGTTTAATATTATTGAAAGACTCAAAAATGTGAACTTCATCTTCCTCTTTGCTCGAATTTGTCTCCTTTTATAGCTGAACTTTTGTTATTTTTTTTATCTGGTATGAAAAATTAATATGTTGATAATAAAAAAAGCTGAATATATATGTTTATATTCCTGAAATCCGAATGTATTTGTAGTTAGATTTCATCTTTGTATTTGTTTCTTAGTCCATTAGTAAAGTAAATTGCATTAAGGTAGATGAATTTGACCTTTCAATGGTCAAATTCACCCTATAATAATGCGTAAAGAGTAGTTTTGCTTGCTGAAAATCATCCTTCAAAGGATATAAAAGTGGGAAATCAGGAAGAGCCTTAAGGAAGTGAATTCGAACTCACGAAATAGTCGGATTCACTCCTCAAAGTGCCAACAATGGTAAAAAGATTTTACTAAACATTAGCTTGAATGAGGATGACTATCAATAGTCTTAACGAAATAGCTCAATGGATTTGAATCTAACTCCTCTCCATGGTCAGATCCCCCCCCCCCCCCCCAGC
>ML242637.1:41995-126390 GCA_005239495.1 Nicotiana undulata | reverse complement strand
CCCCCAAGGCATAAAGAACTATTTTAGTAGTGTTCGAAACCGTATCAAGGGTAAAGTGAATCTGACCTCATGGTCAAAATTCCTTCCATAATGATACATGAAATCCTTTGGTTGGAGGATTTACTGGTATTGCTGTTAAGATTAACCAAAGGGATGTCTAGTTAAAGCAGTAGCTTCGAGTTCTTATTTAGCTTATGAATGGTTCTGTATTTCTTAAGAACTGTAATAGATGTTATCAGTATAAAACCACACTGAAAATATGAATCTGACCCAATGGTTAGGTTTATCCCAAACAAAAGTGCTCAAATGTTTGTGAGTGATTGTCTAGTTTCAAAATAACATCAAGAGAACTGGACCTAACCCCTCCCCAATGGGCAGATCCATTCTATGTTGATGCATAAGGGCTCAATTTAGTTCAAGACTAGATGGCAACTGCAGGTCTGCATAGAAGCAACCATCAACTTCTAAATTAATTCTTAGTATTTTCTTTTTGTTTTGTTAGAAAGTCTCTTTTAGAGTACGAATGATGTAACAACAAGTTTATCAGAGCATGTACATATTTATTTTAGTGTTGTAATAAATGGGACTGGACATAATGAATCTGATCCTCAAGTTGTCTTTCCTTCCTATTAACGTGACAGCCCAGGAAGTTAAAATTATATTTTTTCTGTGACATTAAACTCCATGTCCTATTTTCTGTTATTTTTAGTATGGCATGCAATGATTAATATGAATTTGAGAACACTATCTTATTCTGCGCTTCAATTGGTGTAACTTATCTCAAACCCGTTGATCTTCTTTATACGTGAATATTATGTTCCAAAACAGCATTGTTTAGTGGTTAAAAAGATAGTAATTATCCCAATTTGATTCTGATTTTGACATTAAAGTTGATGGGTAGCTATTCCTGCTAGTATCCTTGATTAGTCATGCTTGGCTAATTTTTCTAAACCACCTATCTTACGAAATAGCCAAATTAGGATGGCCTAAAGTGATCAAACCGAGCTAAAACTAGGCCATAGCCCAAGTCCAAATTTGATTAAGTAACATAGAGTGATTCATATAATTACCTAAAAATGTCTCTTTAGATCAGTCCCCTATGACTTGACTTAGGAATTCACATTAGGGATATTGAAACTCAACCCCATACTTGATTTAGGTAACACTTAGATTTAGATAATAATCAATCATCAAAGTATAGGTTACACGTAACTGTGCCTGAAAACAACTAAAATATACCTTTTTCCAAACTGTGTATACGTTCACGTAACACAAATTAAGACTAAAATGAACCTTCGTAGAGACACTTTAGGAACGAATTTCTTAAAATTACCGGAGTTGCGTACACGCCTGCGTGACGTAGTTTCGGTTTCTTTTTGACAACAAAACAAAAATATGCGCTTGCGCAGTTTTTTCCATATTATTTTACGAGTTTCAGTGTCGAGAATGGTATACGTACGCGTGACATGATTTTAGACACATTTTAGACTCTACGGGTTTACACATAAGTGAACCGTCTCAAAACAATTCCTTGAATACGAAAGAATAAGAAAAGCGGTAAAGAACGTACAAATGCACATAGGTACAAAAAAAATAGTAATTAAATTAGGCCAAGTTTAATCATTAAGCGACCGTTCTAGAACCACGGAACTCGGGAGTGCCTAACACCTTCTCCTCGGTTAACAGAATTCTTTATCCGGATTTCTGGTTCGCAGACAATTTAACGGACTCAAAATTCCTCGGTTTTGGGATTTCTAATAATTAAATGGTGTCACGGAACACCGTCAAAAATATGGGTGGCGACTCTGAATAAAATAAATCCCAAAAATCGAATAATGTCACTTAAAGTGGATAAACTCCCTTATTACCCTTACGGGGTGAAAAAGGAGGTGTGACAAACTTATCACGACCCAAAAACCACCAGTCGTGATCCAGGCAAGCCTATACTCTTACCCAACTCTTTTTCTATCGTGACAATGTTTAAATATTAACTTTTTCATCAGCGAGACCGAAATAAGAGATAAAATCAAATCCAAAATACTGAAAAATGAGAAATCCCAAAATCCGGTGTCACTAAGTCATGAGCCAATACTACAACTGTTCCCAAAATTTTACCAGACAATTTTGTCTGGAAATAATTAATAAATATACACAAGGAAGATAGGGAAGGAGATAGGCGGGTTTGCAATCGCCAAGCAGCTACCTCGTCCTCTCCGAAAATGAGCCGCAACCAAGATGATTAACTGGCACTACCATGGCCAGGGATACTTGAATCTGCACACAAGGTGCAGGGGGTAACGTGAGTACACCAACTCAGTAAGTAACAAGACCAAACTGTGGGCTGAGAGGTAGTGACAGACTAAACCTCCACATTTATAACATTACCAATATACTGAAATTTAGGCATGCTTTCAGTTATCTAGAAAGCTCTAGGTAGTAAGACAAGTACAATTCTAAATAGCTTAACATATATAATTCAGTGTATTCTACATGCCAATGCATCAACAGTATGAAGTGCACAATATGCTCCCACTCTCAAATACTCGTTCACTCAGTATTGTATGTGGCTCGCAAGGCCTAGGGAAGGTCCATCCCAGAATATATACACATTAGACAGAAGTCACTCAGTACTGAGGAAGGCCGATCCAGCCCTATGGAGAAGATCTATCTCCAGATAATGATATACCTCACAACCACTTGGTACTGTATATGGCTCAACGACCCAAGGAAGATCCATCCCAGAATACGTTTACACATCACTGACATCGGTTTCTCAGTACCGAGGAAAACATGCCAATCCAGCCTCATGGAGAAGATCCATCTCCAAATATAAACACTTCGGACAAGATCCATGTCCAGGGAATATCCATCCCTCAAATATAAACACTTCGGACAAGATCCATGTCCAAGGAAGATCCATCCCTCAAATATCACTGCGCTCACTGGGGGTGTGTTACTGACTCCGGAGGGGCTCCTACAGCCCAAGCGCTATTACGAGCCAGATCCATGCATACTCAATATAACATGCTACAGCGTGCAGCCCGATCCTATATCTGTCACTCAATATCAGGCTCTTGGCCACACTCAGTCATCACTCTCCAGCCTCGTTCACATAGGCTCACAATGCATGAACTAGCCCGAATCAAGACTAAGACATGATATGATATGCAATGCAGAGACTGAGTATTTAATATAAATGGAACACATGAGATGACAGCAATAAACGACCACTCGGGTCTCAACAGTATCTGCGTGAAACATTAACATAATATCTAGCATGCTTTCTAGCATGTTTGCATTAAGACGACCGCTCTTGTCTCAACAGTATCAGCGTGAAGCCTTAACATAGTATTTACCATGCTTGCTAACATGTTTGCATTAAATCACATTGATAGAATCACAAATATCAACAAGGAAGAATTACTAAACGGTGCCATGGAATGAACCAGGTCACAAGTCTCACGGTGCACACCCGCACGCCCGTCACATGGCATGTGCGTCACCCATGTCTAATCACATAACACGTAGATTGGGGTTTTGAACCCTCAGAACCAAGTTTAGAAGCGTAACTTACCTCAATTAAGCAAAAACTCTACTCCGCAATGCCCTTGCCGCTCGACTCGGCCACAAATATCCCCGAATCTAACCCAAATCAGTATTATATCATTAATATGTGTTAAAGGGACGAAGCCCACATCACAATTATGAAATTACATCACAAATCCCGAAATTGGTCAAACCCGGCCTCGGGCCCACATCTCGGAATCTGACAAAATTTACAAAACATCCTCATTCACTCACGAGTCTATACGTACCAAATTCATCAAAATCCGATCACATATGACCCCTCAAATCCCTAATTCAAACCTTCAAATTTCCAATCCCTAACCCCTCAATTTACCATTAAATGCCACAAAGTTCATGCTTATATAACTGAAAATCACCATAGAATTGAGTATTAGGTTCAAGAACATTACCTCAATGCGTTTCTCCTTGAATCCCTTTTCAAAACCCCTCAAAAAGCTCCAAACCCGTCTTAAAAAATGGTGGAAATAAAGAAAAATTCGCGAAGGCAACCTTATAGGTTTTGTCCAGCACTCTCGCACCTGCGATCCCAAGATACGCACCTGTGGCTCTGCACCTATGAAAAATCCATCACAGGTGCGGTTTTCACTTAAACCTCAAAACCTGCTTCTACGGTCCAAAATCCCGCATCTGCGATCTCGCAGGTGCGGTCCCATGCACTCACCTACGGCACCTGCCCTTCTCGCCAATGGCCGCATCTGCGGCTGCTTAAGAGCTTTTACGGGCCTCGCAGGTGCGGTTATGACAGCACCAACAACTTTAGCTGCTCTTCCAAGTTTCCAATCTTTTCAAAAATCATCCGAAATCAATCCCATGGCCCTCGGGACCTCGACCAAGCCTACCAACAAGTCACATATCATTATTCAAACTTAGTCGAACCTTCGGAACACTCAAAACAACATCAAATACCCAAATTAACCCAGAATTCAAGGCTAAGGATTCCTAAACTTCCGAAATTCGCCAACGATGCCGAAACCACTCAAACCACGTCCGAAAGATTTGAAATTTTGCACAAACATCCCAAATGACAATACGAACCTATCCCAACTTCCGGGATTCCATTCCGACCCTGATAGCTAATTTTCCACTGCCAATCAGAAATTGACAAAAACTAATTTCGCCAATTCAAGCCTAATTCTACCACGGACCTACGAATAACATTCCGAACAAACTTCTAAGTTCCAAATCACCTAACAAAGCTAGTCGAACAATAAAAACCAGATTCTAAGATCATATACCTACAAGTCAACTTCCGATTGACTTTTCCAATTATTCAGCCAACTTAAGAGACTAAGCATCTCGTTTCTCTCCGCAATCACTCCGAACTCGAGCCAACCGACCCAACACAACATAAACAATCTGAACAACACATAATAAAGTAGAAATGGGGAAAATGGGGCTAAACTCTTGGAACGACCGATCGGGTCGTTACACCAAAGCATGGTTTCTAACATGAAAGGCAGTCAATTGCTCAAAAACAATGAAAAACAGGTAATAACAATGGTTATTCGACTTTGTAGTCTCACGGGACGGACCAAGTCACAATCCCTCACGGTGCACGCTCACACGCCCTTCACCTAGCATGTGCGTCACCTGCAAATATTCACATCATACCAATTCTCGGGGTTCCATACCCTCAAAACCATATTTAAGACTATTACTTACTACAATCGCGTAGAAATCCTACTCCGAAATGCCTTTGCCTCTCGAATAGGCCTGTAAATGCCCCGAATCTGGCCACAAACAGAACGAGATAATCAATATAGGCTAAAAGGATCAATTCCATAATAGAACTACTAAAATCTAACCCAAAATCCGAAATCGGCTCAACCTAGCCCCCATGGCCCACGTATAGAAACCCGACGAAAATCACAAAACCTGAAAGCCCATTCACTCACGAGTCTAACCATACCAAAATTTCTAAATCCGACCTCAATTGCCCCTCCAAAACCCCAAAGTTCAATCTCCAATTCCCAAGCCCTAAACCCCCAAATTTCCAACTCAAATCCCTAATTAGGTGATGAAGAAAGCCATTGATACATGAAAATTAGACCAATTCGGGTTAGAATTACTTACCCCAATATTTTCCTTGAAAATCCTCGAAAAATCACCTTTCTCCCTGTCACGACCCAAATTTCCCTCCGTTGGGTATCGTGATGGCACCTAGTCTTAGGGACTAGGTAAGCCTAACATTTACTGAATAACAATAATAATAAAGGAAATCTAACAGTCTCGATATAGAAATCTTTACAGAATTTACAATTTCTCAAAACCGGTAGTACAAGTCATAAGCTCTACAGAGTTGCTACAACATCTAAATACAACTGTTTGGAAATGAGTAAAACGGTTCGAATACAAGGTAAGAAGGTGACTCCGAAGCCTGCGAACGTAGCGGCAGGTTTACCTTGAGTCTCCTCAGCAAGGATTCGCACAGTTACTAACGATCAATACCTGGATCTGCACAAAATGTGTAGAAGTGTAGTATGAGCACACCACAACGGTGCCCAAAAGGTATCAAGACTAACCTCGGTGAAGTAGTGACGAGGACTAGTCAAGACACCCACTGGTCTAATAAACTGAACAAGCATAAGTATTGGGATGACAGAATATGATATCTATCTAAGGACTACGCGATATGACTAGCGACATAGAAATTGCAATAAGGAAGGAAAAACAACAAGTAATAGCGGAACACCATAATAAGACATATAAGAATGAACGGAAACACAACCCAAATCCAAAAAAATCACAATACAGTAAAGGCAAGTAGTAACTCATCAACTGTAATAGTTTTCACATCAGGTCTCCAAACAAACCCCAATAAATTAGTCAAATCTTTCAAGTGTAAGCTTTTACCCATAAATTTTTAAATTGAGGTCTTTAGAATATAATCCTTTCCAATAAGAAAATTCTTTTTTTTTAAAATATACTTCCTTCAAATAAATATCCTTCAAACATAGTTCTTTCAAGATAAAAACCTTTCAAATACAAACTTTTCAAATAAATATCCTTCAAACATAGTTCTTCCAAGATCAATACTTTTCAAATATAAGCTTTTCAAATAAATATCCTTCAAACATAGTTCTTTCAAGATAAATACTTTTCAAATAGAACTCTTTCAAATTAATATCCTTCAAACATAGTTCCTTCAAAATAAATACTTTTCAAATATAAACTTTTCAAGTAAATATCCTTCGAGTATAAGTCACCCTGTGACACCTATGCAAAGAAGATTAGCAGCTTCGAACACAGATATAACAACAGGGAAATCTACTGGGAAATCGTCCCGTAGTCCTTATTTAATTATGCGGTANGCGGGGGGTGGGGGGGGGGGGGGGGGGGAATCTCCCGGAATACGTCTGTAGTCCCAAAGTAAATATGCAAGACAGGGGGATTTCCCGGAATACGTCCGTAGTCCCAAAATAAATATGCAGTGCTAGGAGATCTCCCGGAATACCGTTCTGTAGTCCCAAAGTAAATATGTAGTGCGAGGGATCTCCCGGAATATCGTTCCGTAGTCCAAATTTAAATATGCAGCGCAACCAACAGAGATAACAACTATAGCACTACAGAACCTCGTACATCACCACAACAAGTACAAAATCAACAATGACACTAACGCAAAGTACGACAAGTATATGAACTCAAGAACTTTAAATCACAAGGAATGGTAGAACTCATTCACAAGGAATAGCCACTGTAAAGAATGCTAGGCGCAAGGAGAACAACTTAACAAGGGAAAACAAAAATGTAGCAACGATTCCACAATAATCAAGTCAACAATAATAAGCCAACACGAGTCAAATAGTTCCAAGTAAAGGCAAGCCAACTATGATATATGTTATCTAAACTCCTTTTGAGGTTGGGCAATTACGAGGAATATTCAACAATTCAAGTAAGGGTAAGCAGCAAAAGATAATAATAACTCCAATTAAGACTAAACAATAATAGGATGAGATAAGAACAATAATTTCAATTAAAGATAAGCAGTTATGAAAATATAGCATGACGATAGAAGAGGTAAAATCTTCAGTTAAGTCAAATCAGGGTCAAGTAGACAGTAATGGGGAATCCTAAAGCAATTATCTCTAATCAAAGCATGTAGAGGTGAAACTAGAAAATAGGAACTCAAACGTATCAAGAACAACTCCATACACGGTGAATATAAAGGACATAAGAACCCTAAAAGGCCAACTTCCCACAAATAAGTCTGAGCACACACTCGTGACCTCGCGTACACGGACTACAATCAACATAGAAGACTCAAATCCTAAGGGGTTATTCCCCTACACAAGGTTAGGCAACATACTTACCTCAAAGAAGACAATATGGTACTCTAAAATGTACTCCTAAGGTGAAAAGACCTCAGGACGGCTCAAATCTAATCAAAATAACTTCAAAACACAAATAAAACTCATAAGGAACTATTCTGGATCATAAAGTCTCAATCTTTACAAAAATCAAGAAATCGACCAAAAAGTCAACCCTGGGCCCGCACCTCAGAACCCGAAAAAAATCTGAACATCCATTCAATTACGAGTCCAACCATACTAATTTCATCAAATTCCGATACCAAATCGATGTTCAAACCAAATTATTCTCGTTTGAAAAGTTTTCGATAAAACCCCCAATTGTCCAATCAAAAAATGGATTAATTCAAAATAAGATCTTATGTAACCATATTAAAATACAAAAATTATACTTAGATACTGACCGACGATAAGAACGTCGCGAAAATCACCTCAATCGGAGCTCCAGAACTCAAGATATGCTTAAAATACTAAAATGACGCGGTCTGATTGTTTTATACTCGGGGATTTTCGCATTTGCGACAAAAATATCCGCACCTGCGCATTTTCAGTTGTCATTTCCGCTTTTACGGACCATTTTCGCACCCGCGGCTCCGCAAATGCGGACCCAACTTCGCATCTGCGAAGCACCGGCACTAGCTCTCTTCTCCGACACTAAAATGAGCACAACTTCCTCATACAATGTCCAAATTCAACGATTCTTTTTTCTATAGTTTCGTAAATAAGGTACGGATATAATGATTCAATCAAAAATGAATTTGGAGCTCATTTTCTTAATTTGGTACCATTTATTCTTGAAGAAACGATGCTGAAAAATAAAAAACGAGCGCAACACAACCCAAACCTATCTGAAACTCACCCGATCCCCTCGGGACCCCGTCCAAACATACCAATAAGTTCAATAACCTTACACGGACCCGCTCGAGGCCCCAAACCACATCAAACAAATACGAAACTACAAATCATACCATGAATCGAGCTTATGAACTTTCAAATCTTCCAACTTTTAAAACGCGTGCCGAACCCTATCAATTCAACCGGGAATGGCGCCAAATTTTGTAGACAAGTACCAATTGACATAACGGAGTTGTTCCATCACGCGGAATCGCATTCCGACCCCGGTATCACCAAAGTCAACTATTGGTCGAACCTCTCTACCTCTCAAACTTTAACTTTTCCAACTTTCGCCGAAATGCTTCAAATCACCCTACGGACCTCTAAATACAAATCCGGACGCACGCCTGTGTGCAAAATAACCATACGAAGCTGATGAAATCATCTAAAACCCATTCCGGGTCCGTTTACACAAAAGTCAAATTCCGATCAACTCTTACCGCTTAAGCTTCCAAAACTTGAATCCTTCTTCCGATTTGGCTCTGAATCATCCAGTAACTGAATTCAACAACGGACGCAGGTTGATATACATAATATGAAGCTGCTAAAGGCCTTATGTCGCTGAACGGAACTTAAATTCTAAAAAGACTGGCCGGTCATTACACTCCTGAGCTTCCCAAGTCCAAAAATCAAAAATGAAAGTCCAACCCTCGAGCTTGTGTTTTTCTACCCAGAAATACCGCACCTGCGGCCCTCTTATCGCTTCTGAGAAGCCGCACTTGCAGAAATTCCGTCGAGGAGCGGATTTCACTTAAAAGTCCTGACCTCGCTCCTGCGGCCCCAAGACTACATATGCGCCTATCGCAAGTGCGGGAACCCATCGCACCTGCGGCCATCCATCGCACCTGCGCCAAACTGCCTACATCTACAACCCTCCCAGGTGCGGGAACAAATTCGCACCTGCGGTACTGCCCAACTCCTTCTAGGCTACATCTACGGCTCCTTCTTCGCTTATGCGGACTCGCACCTGTAGTTCCCCCTCCGCAGGTGAGGTTACACCAGTAGCAGCAACTTTAGCTGCAATTCCTTAACTCCCTTCAAACCGTTAACTACCCGAAATCACCCAGAGGCCCTCGGGAACCTTTAGGGATCCTGATGGCGCCTAACACTACACTTTCTAGGCAAGCAAATATTAGATTCCGATTAAAAATATTTCCACTATTCTAGTACTAAAACATGAATAACAACGGAAATAAATGAATTTAAACCACTTGTCATAACATTCATCACTTCCCAACACAAACTGAGTTATCATAACTCCCTCAATCTCATTAACCAAACTTCCAAATATCTCAATATACGAATAAAATGTAATAACAATAATTCCTTAGGCAAAATGAATTACGAATTAACTGAAAAATAAACTCTATGACTACCCCCAGGTCTGGTGTCACTAATCCACAAACAACTAAGAATACTACACAGAATGTCTGAAAGAAAGTAGGGAACTGTTTGAACAAATGTAAAACAGTGTATGCATCATAGATGAGAAGACTCTCGGATATCTGCGAACGCCAACAGATGTACCTCGTGTCTCCAAACGTGAACAGGTGGTCAACTAAAATCTGTTACTGCTGGAACGCGTCAGGACCTGTGCAAAAAGAGCACAGAGTGTAGCATCAGTACAACCGACCCCATGTACTGAGTAAGTGCCGAGCCTAACCTCGAGGAAGTAGTGACGAGGCTAGGTCGGGCTTCAACAATATCTAAAGTCTGTGACAACAATAAATAATAAAACTGGAAGATAACTAGACAGGAAAATAATAGAAACTGCAATGAAATGAAATACTCAGATATAACCAATTTTCTCAACAACTTTTCCACACTTCCGTTCTTTCACTTGAAGTAAAACAATATTTCAAAATTTAAAGAATAATAAAATCTCTGTCTAGCCTTTTCACACTTTTACTTTCACTTTTCATTAAACATCAATAACAATATCAATATCATTGTATAAACATTCTCCCTTATTTCTCCTTGTAGCGGCGTGCAACCCGCTCCCACCTGTCCTCCCTTATTACTCCTCCCTAACATATCTCCCTTATTCCTCCTGTTGCGGCGTGCAATCCGATCCTACCTGTCCTCCCTTATTGCTCCTTGTTGCGGCGTGCAACCCGCTCCCACCAGACATATCATATCACATGAATTTCATAATTTCACAAGTCAGGCCAAGCCTATCAGAATGCTTTCGTTTTCAATAAATATAACTGACAATTGCGTTTATCTCATAACTTTAACAATGCCTCGAAATCAGGAAAACCAACGATAATATCACAGTATAAACATTTATTCCATAACCAGAATCAATTACCAAGTACCTCAACCAGATGTATATCGCAAAGGAGCCAATTCAATGGTCCATACTCTTTCCAACAATTATAAGGATGACCAATAACAACTCAACAAGTCAAATAGACAATTAAACAGAGTAAACATAGAACAGTTAAGAGAATAAGCAACAAAGTGGGGCAACAGGGAAAAGGAGCATGCTTAACAGAGACTTGGGTGATGCATAGGTACTCGTCACCACACCTATACATCACACCCATGCAATACACATAACACACAAGGGGGAGTCATATTCCCTCAAGCTAAGGTTAGGCCAAACACTTACCTCGAATGCCAGAAACTCAATTCAAGCCTCAATCACTGCCTTACCCCTTGATTCCAACACCAATACGCTTGTATCTAATCACAAATTGCTTAACTATATCAATAAATGCTAATTCAATGAAGTCTAATGCATGGAAAAGAGTTTTCTAGAGTTTTCCCCAAAATTCAAAAATTGACACCGGGCTCGCTTGGTCCAAATCCGAAGTTTGGACCAAAACCTGATTACCCGTTCACCCTCGAGCCCGGGTGTATGATTGGTTATGGAATCAAACCCCAATTGAGGTCTAAATTCCCAAATTTTCATGTTCTTAGGTTTTTCCCAAAATTCCCAATTTTCCTATGAAAAATCTTTGATTCTAAGATGAAATCTTGTAGTAGGATGTTAAGGAATGAAGAAAAGTAGTTAGAAATAACTTACAATTGATTTGGAGAAGAAAAGGTCTTTTGAAAATCGTCTCTAGTGTTTTAGGGTTTTTGAAAAGTGAAAAATAGCTGAAAAATACGTTATTTATAGGTATCCCTTCCCAGGCCTCCACATCGGTCCGCGGAAAATCGACTGCGGCCGCGAAGGCCTTATAACATGCCCTCTGAAGATTGGCCACCGCGGTCCGCGATAAAGCGAACGCGACCGGGAAGGGATAACCGCGCTTCGCGGAAAAACGACCGCGGCCGCACTCCTAGGTTCAGAGACCTGTTACTGCATGTTCACTTAGTGGGTTTTCAACTCTAAGGTACCCCGAGACCTACCCAGAACTATCCCGAGCCCTCGAAACCTCAAACAAACGTTCACACAACCTCGGAAACGCATTACAAACTTATTCAAGTATTCATAACAATGAATCATCATCAAAATCATTGAATTTTACTTCAAATCATATACAATTTCTCAACCTTTCTCAAACTTCAAATTTTTCCACTTTCAGTTCGAATCTCATCAACATCAAATCTGTTTCTCACCAAATTTCACAGATATTCCATTTAATCATGTTGAATTTATTCTGGGCTCCGTAACCATAGTACGGACCTCAATTGCACAGGTTTCCATCATACATCATTTTCACAACCTTTATATTTTTAGGAAACCATTTTTATTATAATTTCATTATTTCATCAGTCTTTTTCACATAAAGGCTTGCCGGCTACGCGCCTGGTCTGCGCTACACAACATGGTGAGATAAGAAGGAGGCTTTCACGGCCTCGACACACAGATTTAGATAAAATTATACGGGATGACCTTTTGGGTCGTCACAATCTCCACCTCTAAAACAAAAGTTCGTCCTCGAACGGACATAGAGATATACCTGGATCGGGGAAAAGATGGGGATATAGATACCGTATATCGGACTTGGATTCCCAAGTCGCTGCCTCAATAGGTTGACCCCTCCACTGAACACGAACTGAAGGAAAACTCTTCGATCTCAACTGAAGAACCTGCCGGTCCAGAATAGCTAGCGGCTCTTTCTCATAAGACAAGTCTTTGTCCAACTGGACAGAGCTGAAATCTAACACATGGAATGGGTCACCATGATATTTACGGAGCATTGACACATGAAATACCGGATGAACTGAGGATAACCCTGGAGGTAATGCAAGTATGTATGCTACCTCCCCCACCTTCTTAAGAATCTCAAACGGCCCAATACCTAGGGATCAACTTGCCTTTCTTCCCAAATCTCATCACACCCTTCATGGGCGACACACGAAGCAATACTCTATCTCCAGTCATAAATGCTACATCACGAACTCTACGATCGGCATAACTCTTTTGCCTAGACTGGGCTGCACGAAGTCTCTCCTGAATAATATTTACCTTATCTAAGGCCCCCTGAACTAAATCTGTACCCAACAATCGAGCCTCTCCTGGCTCAACCATCTAACTGGCGATCTGCATCGCCTACCATATAACGCTTCATAAGGAGCCATTTGAATGCTCGACCGATAACTATTATTATAAGAAAATTCCGCTAATGGCAAGAATCGATCCCATGCACCTCCAAAATCAATAACACAAGCGCGGAGCATGTCCTCCAATATTTGAATGGTACGCTCAGACTGCCTGTCATTCTGAGGGTGAAATGCTGTGCTGAGATCTATCTGGGTACCCAACTCATTATGAAATATTATCCACAAATGCGAGGTGAACTGAGGACCTCGATCTGATATAATGGATACCGGCACACCGTGCAACCAGACTATCTCCTGAATATACAACTCAACTAACCGCTCTGAAGTATAAGTATTAGCCACTGGGATGAAGTGTGCTGACTTAGTCAGTCTATCTACAATAACCCAAACCGAATCAAACTTCCTCTGGGTCCGTGGGAGCCCAACAACGAAGTCCATAGCAATACGCTCCCACTTCCACTCAGGAATCTTTATCTGCTGAAGTAGACCACCAGGTCTTTGATGTTCATATTTTACTTGCTGACAATTTAAACAACGAGCTACATAAGCCACAATGTCCTTTTTCATCCTTCTCCACCAATAATGCTGTTTCAAGTCTTGGTACATTTTCGCAGCACCTGGGTGAATAGAATACTTGGAACTGTGAGACTCCTCAAGGATTAACTCACGGATACCATCAACATTAGGCACAAAAAGCCTACCTTGCATCCGCAAAATACCACCGTTTCCAATCGTAACTTGCTTGGCATCGCCGTGCCAAACCTTGTCTCTAAGGACTGCCAAATGTCGATCATCATCCTGCCGCTCTCGGATACGATCAATTAGTGAAGATTGAGCGACAATACAAGTTAGAACGCTGCTGGGAGAAATATCTAACCTCACGAACTGATTTGCCAAAGTCTGAATATCTGAAGCCAACAGTCTCTCGCCCACCGGAATATATGCAAGACTTCCCATACTCACTGCCCTCCTACTCAATGCATCGGCCACAACATTGGCCTTCCCCGGGTGATACAATATAGTGACATCATAATCTTTTAACAACTCTAACCACCTTCACTGCCTCAAATTTAGATCTTTCTGTTTGAATAAGTACTGAAAGCTACGATGGTCAGTAAAAATTTCACACGGCACACCATAAAGATAGTGCCTCCAAATTTTCAAAGCATACACAATAGCTGCCAATTCCAAATCATGAACCGGGTAATTCTTCTCATGGATTTTCAACTGAAGAGATGCATACGCAATCACCCTGCCGTCCTGCATCAACACTGCTCCGAAACCAACTCTAGAAGCATCACAATACACCGTGAAAGAACCCTAATATGATGGTAACACCAACACAAGTGCTGAAGTCAAGGCTGTCTTTAGCCTTTGGAAGCTCGCCTCGCACTCATCTGACCATTTGAATGGAGCATTTTTCTGAGTCAATTTAGTCATTGGGGCTTCTATGGATGAAAACCCCTCCACAAAACGGCGGTAGTAACCGGCCAAACCCAAGAAACTCCTGATTTATGTGGCTGTGGTGGGTCTAGGCCAGTTCTTGACTGCCTCTACTTTCTTAGGATCAACCTGAATACCCTTTGCTGATATGATGTGACCCAAAAAGGCTACTGAATCTAACCAGAACTCACATTTAGAAAACTTAGCATACAACTGATTATCTCTCAAAGTCTAGAGTGCTATACGGAGATGCTGCTCATGCTCTTCCCGACTGCGGGAGTATATAAGAATATCATCAATGAACACGATTACAAAATAGTCCAGATGCGGCTTGAAAACCCGATTCATTAAGTCCATAAAGGCTGCTGGGGTGTTAGTCAACCCAAAAGACATAACCATAAATTCATAGTGCCCATACCTCGTACGAAAAGCTGTCTTAGGGATATCAGAAGCCCTAATCTTTAGCTGATGGTAGCCTGACCTCAAGTCGATTTTTGAAAACACTCTAGCACCCTGAAGCTGGTCAAATAGGTCGTCAATCCTAGGCAATGGATATTTATTCTTGATAGTAACTTTATTTAGCTGCCTGTAGTCTATGCACATTCTCATTGATCCATCTTTTTTCTTTACAAATAAAACTGGCGTACCCCAAGGCGATACACTAGGTCTTATGAAACCCTTATTTAACAAATCTTGCAGCTGTTCTTTTAACTCTTTCAATTATGGTGGTGCCATACGATATGGAGGAATGGAAATGGGGTGAGTGCCCGGAGCCACATCAATACAAAAATCAATGTCTGTGTCGGGCGGTATACCCGGCAGATCTGAAGGGAACATCTCAGGAAATTCACGCACGATAGAAACTGACTCTATAGAAGAAGTCTCAGCATCAGAATCACGAATGTGAGCCAAATAAGCTAAATACCCCTTCTCCATCATACGACAAACCTTAGCATATGAAATCACTCGTCTGGGAGAACGACTAGGAATTCCTTTCCATTCTATTCTAGGAAATCCCGGTAAGGCTAAAGTAACGATTTTGTCATGACAGTCTAAAATGGCATAGTAGGGTGACAACCAATCCATACCTAAATATGATATCAAAATCAACCATGTCTAGAAGTAGAAGATCAACACTAGTTTCAAGACCTTTAATGACTAACGCAAACGAACGATATACTCGATCTACCACAATAGCATCCCCTACCAGTGTAGACACATAAACAGGAACACTCAAGGGATCACATGGCACATTCAAATATGAGGCAAAATAGGATGAAACGTACGAATAGGTAGACCTCGGATCAAACAAAACAGAAGCAGCTCTATCACAAACCGAGATGATACCTGTAATGACAGCGTCGAAAGATTCTGCCTCGGGCTTGGCTGGAAAAGCATAAAGTCGGGGTTGAGCCCCACCACCCTGAACAACACCTCTGGGAGGACCTCCACCTCTAACATTCTGGCCTCTACCCCTGACTGCCTGACCCCTACCTCTTGCTGGCTGGGCAGGTGGTGCTGCAACTGGTGCCGGAACTATGGCACGAGAACCGTGGTACTGTTGCTGACTACCCAAAAGTCTTGGACAAAATCTACGAACATGCCCATATTCGCCACACTCAAAACATCCCTCCTGATACGAGGATTGACCTTGACGAACCGGCTGCCCACGGTAATAACTCTGCAGGGGAGGTGCTCTAATAGAAGCTGAAGGAGCACTGTAGGCAGACTGAGCAAAAGGAGGTACATAAGAACCACGACCCCCAGAATTACCATGTGAAACTTGTAGTGCCGAATGGAATGGCCTGGACGAATGACCTCTGCTAAATGGGGTCCCACCTCTAGATGAGGCACCACTGAAAATGCCGGAGTGACGAGGTCTCTTATCTGACCCCTGACCTCCTATCCCAAGAACTGAATCAACCCTCCTAGCTATGTTAGCCGCATCCTGAAGATAAATCTCAGACCTTGTCTCCTTGGCCATCTGCAACCTGATGGGCTGAGCAAGGCCATCAATAAACCGTCTGACCCTCTCCCTCTCTATGGGAAATATAAGAGTAGCATGCCTCAGATCCACAAAACGAGTCTCGTACTCAGTCACAGTCATACTACCCCGCTGTAGTTTCTCAAACTGATGACGCTTATCCTCTCGAGTAGTGACAAGTAAGAACTTATTCAAGAAGAGATGAGAGAATTGATCCCAAGTCAAAGCAGGTGATCCAGCTGGCTTATTCAACAAATAATCCTTCCACCATTGCTTGGCGGAACCAGTCATCTGAAAAGCTGCAAAGTCGACCCCATTGGTCTCTAGAATACCCATATTACTCAACACCTCATGACATCTATCGAGATATTCCTATGGATCCTCCAAAGTAGCACCACTGAAATGGACAAGAAATAGCTTGATGAACCTATCAAGTCTCTACAAAGCATCTGACGACATGGTTGCCCCATTAGCGGGCGGCACTGCTGTAACTGGCTGAATTACCCAAACGGCATTAATCACTGGAGTGTGAATTTGCGGAGTATTCTGAACTGGGGTATGAGTAGTAGGAGTCGGGACTCCTCCTCCAGCCTGAGATACGGCTGCTGCAGCAGGAAAGGTACCCATCTGGGCCACACTCTCCATAAGGCCCACTAAACGGACCAGAGCATCCTGAAGAACTGGGGTAGCAATAAACCCCTCAGGAACCTGAGTTGGCCCGGCTAGAACAGTCTGAGCTGGAATCCCCTGATCGATCTCAATCTGGGATCCCTCAGTTGTGGCTGCTGCTTGGGCAACGGGCTGAGTTCTGTCCCTACCTTGGCCTCTGCCCCTGGTAGGAGCTGCTGCTGCTGGAAGTCTAGAATTCTGGTTAGCGGAAGATGAGGCACGTATTCTCGCCATTTGCGAGAGAGTAGAAGAATTCGAGTTAGTATTAGAGATGAAAGAATCGCACGATAGAGTAGAAATAAAAATGGAGTTGTTTCCTAACTCAATAGCTTCTGAGAGATAAGTACAGACGTCTCCGTACCGATCCTTCAGACTCTACCAAGCTCGTTTGTGGATTGTGAGACCTAAGTAAACCTAGGGCTCTGATACCAACTTGTCACGACCCAAATTACCAACCTTTAGGGATCGTGATGGCGCCTAACACCACACTTGCTAGGCAAGCCAATGTTAGATTCCGTTTAACAATATTTCCACTATTCTAGTACTGAAACATGAATAACAATGAAAATAAATGAATTTAAACCACTTGTCATAACTTTCTTCACTTCCCAACACAAACTGAGTTATCATAACTCCCTCAATCTCATTAGCCAAACTTCCAACAATCTCAAAATACGAATAAAATGTAATAACAATAATTCCTTAGGCGAAATGAATTACGAATTAACTGAAAAATAAACTCTATGACTACCCCCAGGGTCTGGTGTCACTAATCCATAAACAACTAAGAATACTACACAGAATGTCTGAAAGAAAGTAGCGAATTGTTTGAACAAATGTAAAATAGTGTATGTATCATAGATGAGAAGACTCTCGGATATCTGCGAACGCCGGCAGATGTACCTCGTGTCTCCAAACGTGAACAAGTGGTCAACTAAAATCTGTTACTGCTAAAACGCGTCGGGACCTATGCAAAAAGAGCACAAAGTGTAGCATCAGTACAACCGACCCCGTGTACTGAGTAAGTGCCGAGCCTAACCCCAGTGAAGTAGTGACGAGGCTAGGTCGGGCTTCAACAATATCTAAAGTCTGTGAAAACAATAAATAATAAAACTGGAAGATAACTAGATAGGAAAATAATAGAAACTGCAATGAAATGAAATACTCAGCTATAACCAATTTTCTCAACAACATTTCCACACTTCCGTTCTTTCACTTGAAGTAAAACAATATTTCGGAATTTAAAGAATAATAAAATTACTGTCTAGCCTTTTCACACTTTTACTTTCTCTTTTCATTAAACATCAATACCAATATCAATATCATTGTAAATATAAACATTCTCCCTTATTTCTCCTTGTAGCGGCGTGCAACCCGCTCCCACCTGTCCTCCCTTATTACTCCTCCCTAACATATCTCCCTTATTCCTCGTTTTGCAGCGTGCAACCCGATCCCACCTGTCCTCCCTTATTGCTCCTTGTTGCGGCGTGCAATCCTCTCCCACCAGACATATCATATCACATGAATTTCATAATTTCACAAGTCAGGCCAAGCCTATCACAATGCTTTTGTTTTCAATAAATATAACTGACAATTGCGTTCATCTCATAACTTTAACAAAGCCTCGAAATCAGGAAAACCAACGATAATATCACAGTATAAACGTTTATTCCATAACCAGAATCAATTACCAAGTACCTCAACCAGATGTATATCGCAAAGGAGCCAATTCAATGGTCCATACTTTTTCCAACAATTATAAGGATGACCAATAACAACTCAAAAAGTCAAATAGCCAATTAAACAGAGTAAACATAGAGCAGTTAAGACAATAAGCAACAAAGTGGGGCAACGGGGAAAAGGAGCATGCTTAACAGAGACTTGGGTGATGCATAGGTACTCGTCACCACACCTATACATCACACCCATGCAATACACATAACACACAAGGGGGAGTCCTATTCCCTCAAGCTAAGGTTAGGCCAAACACTTACCTCGAATGCCCGAAACTCAATTCAAGCCTCAATCACTGCCTTACCCCTTGATTCCAACACCAATACGCTTGTATCTAATCACAAGTTGCTTAACTATATCAATAAATGCTAATTCAATGAAGTCTAATGCATGGAAAAGAGTTTTCCCCAAAATTCAAAAATTGACACCAGGCCCGCTTGGTCCAAATCCGAAGTTCGGACCAAAACCCGATTACCCGTTCACCCCCGAGCCCGGGTGTATGACTGGTTTTGGAATCCGACCTCAATTGAGGTCTAAATTCCCAAATTTTCATGTTCTTAGTTTTTTCCGGAAATTCCCAATTTTCCTATGAAAAATCTTTGATTCTAAGATGAAATCTTGTAGTAGGATGTTAAGGAATGAAGAAATGTAGTTAGAAATAACATAAAATTGATTTGGAGAAGAAAATGTCTTTTGAAAATCGTCTCTAGTGTTTTAGGATTTTTGAAAAGTGAAAAATAGCTGAAAAATACGTTATTTATAGGTATCCCTTCCCAGGCCTCCACCGCGGTCCGCGGAAAATCGACTCAGTGATTTTTCAACTCTAAGGTACCCTGGGACCTACCCAGAACTATCCCGAGCCCTCGAAACCTCAGACAAACGTTCACACAACCTCGGAAATGCATTACAAACTTATTCAAGTATTCATAACACTGAATCATCATCAAAATCATTGAATTATACTTCAAATCATATACAATTTCTCAACCTTTCTCAAACTTCACATTTTTCCACTTTCAGTTCGAATCTCATCAACAACAAATCTGTTTCTCACCAAATTTCATAGATATTCCATTTAATCATGTTGAATTTATTCTGGGCTCCGTAACCATAGTACGGACGTCAATTGCACAGGTTTTCATCATACATCTTTTTCACCACCTTTATACTTTTCAGAAACCATCAGTCTTCTTCACATAAAGGCTTCCCGGCTACGCGCCCGGGCTGCACTACACAACATGGTGAGATAAGAAGGAGGCTTTCACGGCCTCGACACACAGATTTAGATAAAATTATACGGGGTGACTTTTCGGGTCGTCACAAACAAACATAGAAACAAGTCTTATAACTGTTACGCGCCGCAATATTACGACGATATTATGTCCCACAGTATTTTATTACGATGATGTTACGCTTCGCAGTATTAAATTACGACGATGTTTCACCCTGTAGCATTGTACGTTGAACTTGTCGTAAGGTAATTGACATTAGTCCAAGGATAAAAAAAGAGATTATTTTGAGAATATAAGGATTATGCTATTTAAAATAAATGATGAGTAAATTCGTGAAGATTAGAGGGGAAGCAAGTCAAATAAAATGAATTTTTTGTCCAAGTTTGGCATATTGGGATAAAATACGGGCCGAGCGTTAATACCCAATATTTACAGACTAGTACCATACAAGGTATCATATGACCATGATAATAGGATGTATAAAGTGTATTAAAAAATAGGTAGAATTTTAAGTAATTTGAGATAATTCTTAATTATGTGGGTAATTGGTTAATTACCAGGTAACGGAACATTACCTAATTACCTAATAAGCGGATAAAGATTTACATTTCCCACCCCACCCCCACGTGGCAACAAGGGGCTAACCCAATAAATGACTAAGGGTCATTTGGTATTAGGTGTAAACCTAATGAATGGGTTTCAAGACACATCAATTCCATAACCTTTAATACAAGACAAATGTATCGCTTTTTGTCTTTGGAAATTAGCATGTCAAGAAGCAGCGTTTCTAGTTTTAGAGAAATGCATTTGAAAATTTCATTTTAGTGCCTACAAATTTTGTAATGTATTGCTTAGTAGTTTTTGGAAGGTATGTATATCTTTGTATCTGAGGATGTATTGCTCAGAACCTTAGCATGGTGTTTTGAGGATGTATAGCCTTGGACAAAAGCCAACAGCGTCAATATTACAATTCAAACATGAGTTGTACTCATTATTAATAACATGAATGTTTACAAATTCCTACAAAGGAATACTAAACCAGAACGCTAGAATTTAGAATTCCTACAAGTTCAACAATTCCAACGAGAATTATTTACACATTAGCAACGTAAGATTTTGCGGTTCTAAAGGAGTACGATGCAACCTTTTTCAAGAACATCATACGGATTTTTCCTACTCTAGTTATGTTAAGGCTAAGATCTTCCTTCATTTTGCATGATCTCGTAATTACACGAGTTTGATAACGAGGCATAAAGAAAAATTTATATCCCGAAATTTACGTATATTTTGCTAGTCTCGCAAGTTACAATATTTTCTTTATCGGGACTTCATATTCATTTGAGTATTTCCTTTTTCCAGTCAAGAGAGCAGAGAGTTTATATATATACAGTATCACAATATTTTCATTACCATCGAGCTATAATCGATGGGCAGGCCCCTATTGGGCAACCTCTGATCAGATGGTAAGTTATATACCGAGCCTACTGTAGCCGAGCGCCTATGAGCGAGCCCAGTTGGTCGAGATACAGAGTCTAGTATGGCCGAGCACCTATGATCGAGCCTACTAAGGCAGAACATTTATATATACCGAGCCTTGTAAGGCCAAACAACTATTTTACTTACTATATTGAGAGAGTTTAGTCAGCATCAGCAGGTAAGCATATCTTATGATTATCTTTGACTCCCAGTTGTTTTCAGTTGTTATATTATCAGTTCAGTTAAGCTTTCAGTATATTGCCTTACATACTCAGTACATTATTCGTAATGACGTCTTTTTATTGAGGATGTTGCATTCATGCCCGCAGGTATAGATAATTAGTTTGACGATCCCTCATAGTAGACGAGATTGGCGTTCAACAAAAGATCGGTAAGACTCCACCTCATTTGGAGTGCAGCCGAGTTTATGAGTCATCGTGTCAGAGTTTTGCTAAATGACTTATGGGTAGGCTGGTACCTTATCCCATTTGATGTCAAATAATCTAAGAGGCTTTATAGACAGAGGTACATTTTGTACAGTGTGTCAGAGGCCTTGACGGCCCATATGTATTCATGTTTTAAGAATGATATTTTATTGATACAGTGTTCGCCCACTTATATTTATGCATTATGAGTTGTTTCCATGTTGGCCCACGATGGTCACAGAAAGAATGAGTTACAGAATTGTTCGCTCGGGCCACCACGTCAACAAGTGCCAGCCACGCCTCACCAGGTTTGGGGCGTGACATAAAGTGGTATCAGAGCAGTTCTGTCCTAGGGAGTCTACAAGCCGTGTCTAGTAAAGTCTTGTTTATGGGTGTGTCATGCACCACACTTATAAGTAGGAGTCTACAGGGCATTTAGGACTGTCACTCTTTCTTCTTACTCTAGATCGTGTGGTAGAGCTCAGTTGTAAGAATTCAAATTCCTAACTTCTATTTTATTCGTAATAAGGCGATACCTACATCCAGAAAGACGGTTGGTAAAAGACATGGCTATGGAAGAGTTGAGTCACAGGAACTCGACTTTGCATCATGCTTATGATAAGTAAATGTGAGGTCTTCAGTAGATCATCTACGTACTGAAAGGTGTAAGCCTCTTGATAAGGAGTCTTGAGGCAAGAATACCTACCCACCTTAATGGTGAAAGAGAATGAGAGATTCAGAAGATAATTACAAGTTTCAACAAGCAAAAGAAGCGATATGAAGAAGAGTACGAGGCACCCAATTAATGAAGGGAAGCTAGGACCGAGCTGGGAAGCACCGTACCGTGTGTTAGGGGTGATGGGCAGAGGATCATACGAACCTGGCACCTTTGAAGGCGAGCATCTCCCAAGAAGTTGGAACATATTCGCGCCCAAACGATAATACTAAGGTAATCTCACGACCCCGTCTTTTTCACTTTAGCTAATCGCCCGCAGGCATCCGACGGAAGATCCCGGAACATCCGTCAGTTCCAAAAGGCCCCCCTGGATCGGCGGACCTGTTGCACTCTTTTCCTTCGATCGGGTTTTCCCCAAAAAAGTGGGTTTTACCGACAAGGTTTTTAATGAGCCAACATTTATGCGCCATCCAGAAATAGCTTATGAAAGCATTTAGGGCTTCTTTCAAAGTAACCACGACCACTGGAGGACACCGCTCGAGGGGGAGATGCCCCCTCAAAATAAGTCAAAGTAAGCCAAAAGTTTTTGTGATAGGAAAATAATGTAGCGGGTCAAACAGTCGAGTGAACCATGTCTGCGTAGGGGGATCGAATCCTCGATGTCAAAAGCGTATATTCTTGTATCAAATAATGAAAGGAATGTTTTATCATCGAAACATTTTGCAAATTCAAAGAGGCAGTTATCATTAGCATCAGATTTATCAAGATCCAAGGGCATAAAATCCCAAGTGGATAGCCTCGGATATGTTCGAGGCTGTAAGTCCTACGGGCATGACCGAGATCGCAAAGACCCACGTGGGTGTATTTATATAACTAGACACGGTCCTGACTTCAAAGCCAAGGCTATATATTTGAACTTATAAGACCCCTAAAAAGGCATACCCTCAAATATAGATGCTGGGATACGATACTCGGGACTAAGGGCTTCGGCTAGACAAAATGACTCCGGTCGATGGGCTCCGGCCCAACAACAACATCAAGCAATTCGGGGACGCCCGACTATCGCCTTAAAATCAAATCCTTCGAAATAATTATCGGAAAAAACCAGTTAAAATCATGCTACCTCTAGTATAAGCAAGAGTTTCGAACATTTTCATGTCGGCTCGCATAAAGTTTTTTGAACATTTTCATGTCGGCTCGCATAAAAGAGTTTCAAATATTTTCATGTCGGCTCGCATAAAAGAGTTTTGAACATCTTCATGTCGGCTCGTAAGAAAGAGTTTTGGTCCGTTCATCATAACGACTCATGATCGAGGTTCTTTTGGGCCGTCGAAGAGCCAGATGAGCGCGAAAAACTCTAAGTAAAAATCTGCAAGCAATGGAAAAAGTAGTCGTGATAAAGGCTAGTTTGAATTGATTCAAGAAAAACCCAAGGATGAAGATCCTCGAGCCGAAACATGGCTCGAAGATTAAACCCGGGACAAGTCAAATTAAGAAGTCGCGTAAGAGCCTTAAAGCCAGCGCAGAAAGGCCTACGGGCTAACTCAAAAATCTATAGGGCCGACTCCCTCGAGTTGTAACCCCGCTCGGGGACTGATCCCAAAATGGTCAACTGAAAGTCGCATAAGAGCCTTAAAGCCAACGCAGAAAGGCCTACGCGCTAACTCAAAAATCTATAGGGCCGACTCCCTCGAGCGGTAACCCGGCTCGGGGACTGAGCCCAAAATGGTTAACTAAAGTCGCGTAAAGAGCCTCGACTACAACACGAGAAATCCTCAGGACTAACTCGAAGCATGAAGGTCGACGAACTCGATTAACGACCCGGTCCAGGGACCAAGTCCGGAGCAGTTCGCATGAAAACCTAAAAGCAAACACGTAGGCTGGCATCGTGAAACCCACAAATCAATTAAATATCATATCAGGCTGGCCCAAGGCTCGACTCGAGGACTGAAACCCGAAGGGTTGAATTCCTTGGCCGCAGCAACATGGTCGGCATTACAATTTGGCGTTACAGAAGAAGAAAGGCTTATTACATACATGGGAAATTTAAAAGAACACATTTACAAGAACCATGTCCTAAACTCGTACAGCAAAGAAACAAACATAACCCTGACCCACCGTCAGTACCATGCCATCAGGCGACTTTCTGAGAGGTCGCGCCCTGGGCGATCCAATGTCGGCCCCAGGGTCTCCGATAACTTCCTCACCAGGGACTTCTCCTCCGCCATCACTATCTCCCGAGCCATCGCTCGACTTATCCTCAAAGGTTACTAGGGCAGCAGCCTCCTTTTCCAAAAGCTTCACCCTCTCGATCCCAGCAATCAGATCGATGCCCCCAGAGCAAACATCCTCGAGGGCTTGCCTTCGAGATTTCAAGCGAGCATGATCCATAGCTCGGGCCAGTGGTAAGTCGGCCCCTTCAGATACCTTCTTAGCATAATAATTCGCCGCAGCAACATCCATTTTATACGAGGAAACAAGCACCTCGGTTTCAGCTCTAGTTGCGGACAGCGCGATGACCAATTCGGCAAGACGATATTTATATCCACCACACTTCGCCTTGGCATCATGAAGTTTGCGCTCGAACGAGGCCACTTTCAGTTCGAGAGCATTTTTCTCAGCAGTTATCTCACTCAGATGCCGCCGAAGTCCTGGGATCTCAGCACCCTAGGCTCGAACCTTCTCCTTCAACAAGGCAATTTTCTTCTCTAACTAAAAGGAAACGGCCCAAGATGAGTCATGAATCAATAATAGGGTAAACGTGCGGGCGGAAACAGGAAGAAGTTATCATACCTGATCAATGAGGCAAGCCCTCTCTCTGGACTTCTCCTCCAAACAAGCCCGAAGGTCGCGGAGCTCCTTTTCTTCCTCATCAAGGAAACCTCTGAGCTCGTTAACCTCCAAAGCGAGCTTCCTGCACTTTCCCTCGTAAAAAGCTGACTCGGCTTGAGATTTGGCGAAGGTCTGATCATAAAATGCCTTGTCCTGAAGGTACGAACAAAGCAAAATAAAGAAATATGAAAATCAAAACATCTAGTGTAATTTACGAAAAGATACATGTTTACAAAATCTGTCAAGATCGCTGAAAATATGTGACTTGCTGGGTGGGGGACCTCCTGTGGTCTCGACATACGGCCTTTGAATCACGCCCTCACCGGACGCTCCCGAACCAGGGAGCTCTTCGTCCGGGATATCTTGTGTTTGTTCCCGAGGAAGAATCGGCTCTAGAGGGGAGTCGCTCACGTCAATTATCCCGAATACAGGAATCGGGGCCTTCCCTCGCTCTCGGTGAACATCGAAGAAGGACACCTCCAGCCTTGCATCAAAATGTGTGTCAACTAGAGGGGGATTCCCGCTAACCTTCGGATTGTGAGCGTCGTTTGCTTCACCTCCGACGGGCCTCTCTGCTATAGATTGGGCAGCTTCCACATCAGAAATCAGCTCTGATACCTCTAACTCGACGGCTGCAGGCTCAGTAAGATGCGAAGCGATCGGGTTTGCTCCTCCCACAGACGCAACCTCGAAATCAGTTTTTTCCCCACTGACGATTCGGGGACTCCCGCAGACCACAGAAGCTAAAACCTCCAAGACAACCAAAGGGTCATTCGCCCTGATTTTCTTTGATTGTGAAGATCCGACCGGCGGGTTGCTTTTTCTCTTCTCCCCTTTAGCAGATTTCAGGATACTCGCCTTCTCGGGCGGCGCTTCCCTCATCATGGAGCTTTCCCCCAGACCTGTGCAAATGGAAAGCATAAATTACCGAGTGCGAAAATCTGATCATCAGTGCCCTCCCCAAAGGAGTGCACTCACAGCCAAAAGGGCTTACCATGATTCTTCACCTCCCATCGGCCTACTAACAAATCGCGCCACACGCGCTTGGCATACAGACAGGCTGAATCTAGCTGACAAACACAGTCTGAGAGATTTCTGACTGAACCAGAGTTCACAATAGTGGCTGCAGTGATAACAAAAAACATTGCATGAGATAATTAAGCCACATGGAGGAAAAAGACGTCTGATGGGTATGCGTACTTACGTTTCATGTTCCACTCCTCTTGGAATGACATTCTTTACTTTGGAATCAAATCCGCAGTCTTAATGCGGACGAAACGGCTCATGCACCTCTGTCCCTAACTTCATCAGTACAGGCAAAAAAGGCTCTCGAGGCCCGACACTTTTAGTTTGATCAGACCATCTCGATAATGTCGGGGGCTGTGCATTCTAATCAAGTAATCGAGGGTAAAAGGCATTCCCCCAACCATTTCGACAAGATGCCTAGTCATATATACAATGCGCTAGAACGACGGATGTATCTGACCAAGGGTCACCTGATATCGATCACAGAAACCCAGAATGACGGGGTCTAGTTGGGGCGAAGAAGGTCCCACCGGCCCAAGAGAGAATGGGTAGGTGTACACGCTGAGGAAGCCAGCATCATGGGTAGTAATGTCTTCCTCGCGGGAAGGGATGTTCACCATCTCCGAACTGCTCCACCGGCAATCCATTTTTACTTTCCCAGTATCGGAGATCAAGCTGATATATCAGGATATGGGCTCACACCGCCCCGACCTCAAAGGGGGTCTGTCAATTTTGAAATCAAAAGTTATCACACAAGCTCCGGGGATACAATCTTCGAGGCAGGGGGATTATGTCTTTTCTCGTATGATTGTCGAGAAGGAGAGGAAGTTTCATCGACACGAGGAACGCGGGAGGAGGTCTGTGCCATATTTTTCTTCTTAGGAACCAAAAGGGAATGTAATAGATGAGTTCATAGAAGGGACCCGAAGTGTGGAGAAATTTTTAAGAACCTAAGGGCAATACGAGAGAAAAAGAGGGATGAGGGAGTATTTATAGAAAAAACCTATAAATACTGGTACGGGCTTCGTGGCATTACGGGCTCCAGGCTGACGGATGAGGCGGCACGAAGATTGAGGTAAAAAGCCTTGCAACAAAGTACGAGTCCGTACTTGGGCATTAATTAGCTGAATCAGTCAAAATCTTGGTAATAAATGTTGGTGTACTATGTTGCCCCCCCCCTTCTCCTATATAAAGAGGGCCCTAGCCATTTTGTAAGGGACACATTATTGAATACAAGGCACAAGAACCTTCTCTTATTTTATTATCAAAACATCCTCCGTCTCTATTTACTAGCTCATTTACTCATATTTACTATTTCCCATTAATTGTTCTTCATTCATAGCTTATCATTGATCATAAATAGCGTGTCTTAAGGCACACAAGTCTGTTATAGCTCAATCGATCTACCGACCCAGGCCCGAACCTCCGTCTCACAGACCCTCGAGTTCGACATCGAGCCTCTTACCTAAGGCGCTCTGGTTTGCTTTTTTCAAGCTTTTCAACTGCTTTCATTACATTCCGTCTTAACGCACTTAGCTACAATTTCTCAACAACTGGTATTAAGATAAATCACATATTTTTAGAACCACTTAACTAAATATATTTGTAATTACCATTTTAACGGTAAACACCCTTTTTGGGTTAATTTGGTCAAGGGTGATGCAATAGATGAAAAACCCTCCGCAAAACGACGGTAATAGCCCGCCAAAAAAAGAACGCTCCTAATCTCTGTGGTTGAGGACGGTCTAGGCCAACGCTGCACCGCCTCAATCTTCTACGGATCTACCTGAATATCCTTAGTGGACACCACGTGCCCCAAGAACCCCACTAAACTGAGCCAAAACTCACACTTGGAGATCTTTGCATAAAGCTTCTCCTCCCTCAATCTCTATAACACAATCCTCAAATGATTGGCATGCTCCTCCTGGCTACGAGAGTACACCAGGATGCCAGCAATGAATACAATAATGAGCGAGTCCAAATATGGCTAAAACACACTGTTCATCAAGTGCATGAATGTTGTTGGGGCATTGGTAAGCCCAAAATACATCACAAGGAACTCATAATGGCCATATCGGGTCCTGAAAGTTGTCTTAAGAATATCCAAATCCCGAATCTTCAGCTGGTAATACCCTGACCTCAAATCAATCTTGGAGAACACCCTCGCTTCCTGAAGCTGGTCAAATAGATCATCAATACGTGGCAAAGGATACATGTTCCTGACTGTGACCTTGTTCAACCCCCTGTAATCAATGCACATCCTCATAGAACCATCATTCTTCTCCACGAATAGAACCGGTGCATCACAAGGTGGCACACTAGGCCGAATAAACCCCATATCAAAGAGTTCCTGAAGTTGTTCCTTTAACTCCTTCAACTCCGCCGATGTCATACGATACGGTGGAATAGAAATGGGATGAGTGCCTGGCACCAAATCAATATCGAAGTCAATATCCCTGTCAGGCGGCATGCCCGACAGGTCTACAGGAAACACATCCAGAAAATTATGCACCATCGGAACAGAATCAACGGCAGGAGTCTCTGCACTAACATCCTTCACAAAAGCCAAATATGATAGACAACCCTTCTCAACCATCCGTTGAGCCTTCAAGTATGAAATCACCCTAATGGGTACATATTCTATAGAACTACTCCACTCAACCCTCGGCAACCTCGGCATCGCCAACGTCACGGTCTTAACGTGAAAATATAGAATAGCATGACATGGAGACAACCAATCCACGCCCAATATCACATCAAAATCGACCATACTGAGCAGCAAAAGATCCACTCTGGTCTCCAGACCCCCAATAGTCACCACACATGACTGATATACGCGGTCCACAATAATAGTATCGCCCATATGAGTAGACACATGAACATATGAAACTAAAGATTCATGGGGCATACACAGAAAATGAGCAAAATACGAGGAAACATATGAATAAGTGGAACTAGGATCAAATATTACAGAGACATCTCTCTGGCCAACTAAGACAATACCTTTAATCACATCATCTTAAGCAATGGCATCTGGTCTGGCAGTGAGGGCATAGAAACGAGCCTGTCCATCCCCTGATCTGCCTCCCCCACTCGGTCGATCCTTAGCTGACTGGGATCCACCCCGGGCTGGCTGAGCGGGTGGTGGATGAACTGGTGCAAATTACATAGATTGACTCCTCTGCGAAGCGGGACTTCCCACTATACGGGGACACTCTCTACTCATATGAACAAACTCCCCACACTCACAGCAACTCCCCAGTTCTTGTGCTTGGGACTGAAGGGAGCCCCGAGCACCGAGATAACTGGCAGAAGGACCTGACATACACGAACCCTAACCCGATGGAGCACAGGACGATCTCTGTGCTGGAAGGGCTCTGAGAGATGAACGACCCAGTTGATAACTGTGAGAACCATGGATATATGATGCACCACACAGAACTGAGGGAGTCGTCTGAGCATGTCTGAAAGGACAACCTCTATTGTGCTGGAACTGAGCCCTAGAAGGAGCACCGCTAAATCCACTCGGTCCACTTGGCCTCCCTCTAGACCCTCTCCTGACTAAGAACCATCTCAATCTGATGAGCAATGTCGACAACCTCATCAAAAAAAGCACCAGACACTCTCTCTGGTCATAAGCAATCACAGTTGAAAAGTGAGGCCATGTATGAACCTCCTGATCCTTTCCCTGTATGTGGGAACCAACCTGATAGAATGACGGGCCAACTCCGAGAATCACATCTCATACTGCGGACACAGAGATATAACTCTAACGAATTTTCTCAAACTATTTGTGCAGCTCCTCTCTACGGGACTGGGGCGCGAACTTCTCCAAAAAGATAACGGAGAACTGCTACCAGGTAAGGTGTGCTACGCCGACCGGCCTATGCCTTTCATAAGCCTCCCACCAACTGAATGCATCCTTAGAGAGCTGAAAGGTAGTGAACGAGACCCTACTGGTATCCAGAATACCTATTGTACGGAGTATCCTCTAACACCTGTCCAAGAAACCATGTGCATCCTCTCCCTCTGCACCACTGAAAGATGGAGGCTGGAGTCCCCCAAACCTCTCTAATCTACGTTGCTCATCCTCAGGCATAGCAGGAATCACACAGCCCCGAGCAGGTGCAACCGGTGGGGCTGGAGGTGCCCCCGGTGTCTGGAGTTTCTGCACTACCTGCTCGGGTGTGCGGGCGGCGGGAGTCTGAGTGCCTCTCCCAACTAGTGTAGTGGTTACAACCATCTAAATAGAGACCGCTTGAACAAGGCTAGTGCACACGGTCAGAATCTGAGCTAAGGCCTCCTGAAGGCCAGGAATCACGATGGGTACATGCTGAGCTTGTCCTGCTGGTGCATCCACAACTGGGACCTATTCCTGATATGGGGCAACTGGTGGATCTGCAGGTACTGCCCTAGCTGCAGTGCGAGCTGCACCTCTGCCCTTATCATAGCCTCTACCGCGACCTCGACTTCTCGCGGCCCTGACTGGTGGTATTGGTGGCTGTCCGACCTACCCAATAATACGAGTCCTCACCATCTGTGAGATGAAACAACAGAAGTTTAGTTACCAGAATCAACAGATTCGCATGATAAGAATTCAAGAATATGGAGTTTTCCTAAGGGTTCTACAGCCTCTCAAATATAAGTATAGATGTCTCTGTACCGATCCGTAGGACTCTACTAAACCTGCTCATGACTCGTGAGACCTATGTAACCTAGGCTCTGATACCAACTTGTCATGACCTAAATACCTAACATGTCATGATGGCGCCTATCATGGAACTAGGCAAGCCGACATTCCCAATATGATTTCAATATATAACAGAAGTGAGCTAAAGTAGTTAAACTAACACAAGGGTTACATAATGACGGGGTAAAGACCTAGAAACCAAAGTGCAGAATAATAGCCCGAAATCGGGGTGACACTAAGTCATGAGCATCTAATAACCAGTCTAGAAATAGAGTCTACTACAGTCTATGCCAAATTCCAGTACAAGAGAGAAGAGATAATAAGAAATGAGAAACAAGGACTGCGGATGCCGGCATCTACCTCGTAAGTCTCTGATAGTCAGCTCGCACACGAACTTAATGATTGCCAGAACCATACACACATGGATCTGCACATGAAGTGCAAGGTGTAGCATGAGTACAACCAACTCAGCAAGTAACATGATCAAATGAGGAACTGAGAAGCAGTGACGAGCTATGAAAATACAATTCATTTCAAAAGTTTTTAGTAAAGAGCGAACATACATTCAAATCCGATAGTTTAAGTCAAATCAATTCGAGCTCAAGTAAAACATATGTGAATCTTCCAGAATTTCCACAACAACAGATAACAATTAAGTGTAATAATAAATAAAAGCAAAAACAGCCTCTCTAGGCCGCAACATCTTAACTCATCTCAACAACTGCTACTCTCGGATCTCAGCCCTCAATACACACTCTCAATAGGTACCTGCGCTCATTGACGGTGTACAGACTTCGGGGAGGAGGGGGGGCTCCTTCACCCAAGTGTTATATTGCTGCGGTGTGCCGCCCGATCCAATATTTTTGCGGTGTCACTCAGATCAAATATTCTTACGGCATGAAACCCGATCCAATGTTGTTGCGGCGTGCAACCTGATCCAATATTGTTGCGGCGTGCAACCTGATCCATAATAATATATAGCCCGACGGCTTATTGCGGCGTGCAACCGATCCATAATATAAATATAGCTATAAGGCTTATTTTGGCCTGCAACCCGATCCATATACCTCACATAGCTCAAAGCTCGGCACTCATGCCCTATCTCAGTCACTATCCTCTCCGGCCTCTCGAGCTCACAAAATATCACAATAATCAGCCCAAACAGAGAATACAACAAGTATTAACAAGAAATGATAGAGAGCTGAGATATAATACACAAGTAAGATGGTGACTGATTACAAGACGACAATTAGCAGTCAATTCAATAAACGATCACTGCGGGTGCCAACAGTGATATCATATGACCTAAGCATGGTTTCTAACATGAAAGGTAGTCAATTTCTCAATAACAAGGAAAACTAGGTAATAAAAAGGGCTACTCGATTTTGAAGTCTCACATGACAGACAGAGTCACAATCCCTCAAGGTGCACCCTCACACGCTCGGCATCTAGCATGTGCGTCACCTCCAAATATTCACATCAAACAAGTTCTCAGGGTTTCATACCCTCAAAACTAGATTTAAGAATATTACTTACCTAAACTACGTAGAAATCCTACTCTGAAATGCCCTTGCCCCTCGAATCGGCCTCCAAATGCCTCGAATCTAGCCACAAAACGAGATAATCAACATAGGCTAAAAGTATCAATTCCGCAATAGAACTACTAAAATCTAGCCCAAAATCCGACAGCTCAACACGGCCCCCCACGCCCACGTCCCAAAACCCGACAAAAATCACAAAACCCGAAAGCTCATTCACTCACGAGTCTAACCATACAAAATTTATCAAACTCCTACCTCAATTTCCCCTCCAAAAACCCAAAGTTCACTCTCCTATTCCCAAGCCCTCAACCCCCAAATTTCAAACTCAAATCCCTAATTAGGTGATGAAGAAAGCCATATATTCACGAAATTTAAACCAATCCTGGTTAGAATTACATACCTCAATGTTTTCCTTGAAAATCCTCGAAAAATTGCCTCTCTCCCGAGATTCCTTAGTCCAAAAATTTAAAATGAAAGTCCAACACTCGAGTTGGTGTTTTTCTGCCCAGAAATACCGCACCTGCGGTCCTCTTGTCACTTCGGTGGTGTCGCACCTGCAAAAATTTCATCGAAGGTGCGGATTTCACTTAAAAATCCTGACCTCACTCCTGCGACCCCAAGACTGCATCTGCGCCTATCGCAGGTGCCAGAACCCATCGCACATGCGGCCATCCGTCGCACCTATGACAAGCTACCCGCATCTGCGACCCTCGAAGGTGTGGGAAAATCTTTGCACCTGCGGCCCTTCCCAGCTGTTTCATGGCTGCATCTGCGACTACTTCTTTGCTTCTGCAGACTCGCACCTGTGGTTCCCACTCCGCAGGTGCAGTTACACCAGTAGCAGTAGCTTCAGCTACAATTCCTTAACTCCATTCAAATCGTTAACCACCGAAATCACCCTGAGGCCCTCGGGACCTCAACCAAGCATATTAACAAGTCCTATAACCCGATACGAACTTAGTCGAACCTTTGAATCACTCAAAACAACATCAAAACACCAAATTACACCCCAGATTCAAGCCTAAAGAACTCCTAAACTTCTGAATCGCACAATCGACGCCGAAACATACCAAACCACGGTGGTATCAGAGCCAGCCCATCCTTTCGGAAGGAGGAACAATTTTACTAAATATGTCTGAGTCTTTTCCATCATCCTCTTCCCTTGCAAAAATGAATATGTCTCCTACTCTATATAAAACCTTGTCCAAAAAATATGATTACCTCTATGAAGTCGATATCCTACCCGATGAACAAAAAATATCTTCCACTGAACTACCCCTCATAAACCCTTACTCTGCTTTTTCCAAAAAAATCATTTTCACCATGGACCCAAATCCGTTCCTTAGTCCAACATAAACAAAAAGGAGTTAAAGAATATGTTGCTGCTTCAAAACTTGACCAGCATCCTATTCTTGCCACTCGAGAGGAACAATTTATTACCCTCCAAATCCAAGATGATTTTCCCAGACAATGGAGAGACCATGGTTTTACCCATATCCATTTTGGTGCTATCCGAATTTCTCTGACTTATCACGGAACAAAAGGTCAATCTGTTGTTGCTCGACTTTCTCTTCTAGATACAAGATACTTGGAGTACCAACATGAAAATTTAGGTACTGCAGAAGTTACCTTGAATGCAGGGACTGTCTTCATAACTATATTTTCAAATTTCAACATGTCCCTTTACGACCCATACTTAACCGAAGCACTGAAAATCCAAGTCCAAATTCAAGGTGCCCCACAAGCCAAAGATTCTATCCAAGCCACTCTTCATCATCAAATGGCGTGGCGGGTCAAAAATCATGCCATGGATATTTGCCTTCCTGGGGGAGAAAATTATTTACTCTTGGATATTGATGCTACCAAAGGAAACACCATGTGCACCCAAATACCTAACAAATTTCCAGAGATGAGCTTGTAAAATTTTTTCCTGATTCCTAGAACACAAATTATGAAAGGTTAAGGGAACCAGAACAACCTCTACAATATGGTGAGTCAACGTTTACCAAAAGAAATGACAACCATTTCCATAAGCTTTGATCATTCCCATCTCAAAAAACCCAATAAAACCATTTTTTCTTGCCAAATGATCCAACCCAAAGACACAAACTCTGACACTGACCCTAAAAGGGAACCCTTCTGGAATATACAAACTATCACGGAAGAACATGACTGGTGTAGACATTTCGACAAAGACGGCAAAAGAGTTTGGTGGTTCAAATGCCCCTTTATGGGACACTTCCCTTGGGATCTCGGTTGTGACTGCCAAGACTATTTTTAAGATCCAAATGGAGAATATGATGAACACCACCAGCATCATTGGGAAAGATTTGGCCTCAACAAGACCAAACCAAAATCCAAGAAAAAGGGAAAAACTACTGAAAAGCAGTTCCGAGCCAAATACGAAAATAAAGACCCTTCAATTGGCTCATTAAGCCGTCAAGGTAAATACGAATTTCTTGTCAGTTACAAACCCCAAGAATGGCATAAATTACCAGAAAAATTCACTCCAAGATGGGAAGATAGTGAAACCACCCCAAAACCCAAACCACAATCAGCTCGTAACCCAGAATTCAAAAAGCCACCTGAACCTAAAACTCCATCAACCCAAAAGGCCACACACCCACAAATATTCATGATGATCCCTTCAAGTTCCAGCCATACCCAAGATTTTCCTCCACTTCAACCTTTTGAAAAAGAAGGTGTCAGCCATGCTCCAAAAATCCCCAAGAAAAACACAGTACTACCTTCTGGAGAAAAACCCCCAATGAGTGACATCGAAGCAACAATGAACTAGCAATCAGAAAATTCATCTGCCAAAACAAAGTGCTCAACAATATTGGCAACACCATATAAAATGTGGCCCTTACACAAAACAAGTTAATGAGCAAAGTGGAAACAATTGAGAAAAAGGTGGAGCAGACATCGTCTCAGCATGCAGGACTAATCAAGGCCTTGGAGCTAAGATTGAAAAATTTACAATATGATATTTGTCCGCCAGGAACTTCACTTTTCCAGTTCTTCCAACAACAACAAAAAAGAGACGATTTCAATCAAGGAACAAATCCAACTTTTGAGAAATAACCGCTTGTTGATACCCAATTTTTTCTCAAATTATTTTCCAACTTGCATATATACCTTCAAAATTACTTTTTATAATAATTGGTATTTTTCCATAATTTTTTCATAATTTTATCAAATTATTCTCATGTTTATTTAGTATTTTATATTCAATAATTATTCATAAATGGTATTATAAATAATTTTCAAATGTTTCCTAGCACAATATATCTTTTTAATCCTATTTAGTTCTATTAGGATTCGATTATTTTACAAATTAACCAATTAGGAACTATTTAACTATAATTATACAAATTTTGCAACCATGGCCTAATTGCGCATTCATGCTATTTTTAATTCAATAACTGGTCATTTTTATATTTAATATTAGCTAATTACCTTAATTTCATTTATTTAGCATTAATTTCATTTTATACAATAATTCGCTATTTTTAGTAACTATTTATCCATTTTTAATGGGTATTTAACGTTTAGCCACATTTATTTAAATTATAGCCTAACTAAACCCAAACCCATTTGATTAATTGACCCAATACCCAAGCCCAAACCTATACTACCATACCCGGCCCAACCTAGGACTCAATCTCGATCGTTGATCAAATTTGATCAACGGTCCAGATTAGACCTTCCATAATTAACTCCTAACCTAACCTCCTCCAACCCCTCATTCTATCACGACCCCTCATCCTTCTACTCTCGTTTCTCTCTCTCTAGTCTCTTATGGAGACTTAAGTCTCTTCAGTTCCGATGAATTCCTTCATCTTCTCCGGCCACCCCTTTGCTGGAGACCTTGAAGCCTTCATCCTCTTGCCTCTCATGGCTCTCCTACGCCGCTGATGTATTCCCTAAGGCCCTCAAAGGTCAAGAACCCGTCTGCTTACACCCCTGGTGTACCTTGTTCACCTCAAGCCTCCAAAAGCTTGATTCTGAGAAAGGTTATGACCTCTGATGCTCAAGCCAGTGCTGTTCGAGGTTCTTTTTACCCTCTCTGAGGTTTTCTGTAAAACCCTAATATTTGAAACTTCCTATTCTCTTAGATCTACACTAGATCCAAGCTTATTACGAGTTATTATGGTATTTTTCTTAACGGTTTTCTATTTTAAACGGGTTTTCACTTTGGGTTTCTAAAACTTTTTCTGCAAAACGATTTCTTCAAAGTTCAAGTGATTTCTCTCATATGCTTAAATGTTTTATCACTTTTAATCACGATTTATTATGTTAAACTTTAGTTTTAACACTGTATACTAAATTCTGAGTATGTCTTTTTCTTTCGATTTGTATGTGTGTGTCTGTTTCTCCATGAGTAGTCCCTGATTCTTTGTGATTATTGCTTCACTATGCTATTGTGTCTTTGATTCTGTTGCTTCTTGTGTGTTTATCCTGCTTGAATCAGTATTGTCTTGAATCACTGAATGATTGTGAGTAGTACTATACTGATTTTCGTACTATATCCTCTGCTGATTCTGAATATTTCCTTAGATACATGAGGCTTTCCCTTACTTAGTACCAATTTTGAATCCCTGGTTTCTTGTGTGAAGACTCTTTACTGATCTCTGACTACTTTCCTTGTTTATACAGCTTTAAATCATTCTATTACCTTATTACGTGGTTGACTGCACTATTAAGGGATCCTTACTATTATTTCCTTAATTAGACTCTAGGTACTTAGCCCTAATTACTTGTTCTGTACTTGCAATGTTTGAATTACCTCTTTGATTGGTATACCCCTGCTACGTGAGTTCTTTCCTTATTTGCTACCTACCGTTTGAAATGACTCCCTTAATTGAGGGAAGACTTATGATTCTTATTTTACTGATTCTGAGTTATTACAATTAGTGAACAAACTGATTCCTTCCTTATTAATCATGTACTAGTCCCTCTTGCCTTATGTGTCACTGGTCCTTACCGTTTGAACTAATTCCCTTAACTTAAGGGAGTACTTGCCTTACTTACCTGATTGATTGATTCTGAGTTCCTCAATTGATATGCTAACATGATTCCTACCTTATTTACCTAGCCTTCAAACTGTTATAAATATGCTCTCTTAGGACAGACTCTAGACACGAACATTTGTGGTTCAAAGCTATCTCTCTTACACATAAACTCCCTACTCTATCTCTTTTGTGCTACTTGCTACTTCCTATTGTTAGCCGGCTACAAGCCAAGGCAAAACATTGTGCTATCTCTCTTGCTCATGATGTGTTCATTATCTCTTACACTGGTATGTTCTAATTCCGATTCAAGTTTCAAACCAATGTGTTTCCTGCTGTTTAAATTTATCATATTCCTGATTTGTTTCTATCTGTGGTTCTGCTGTTCAACATGCAATTAACCTCTTTGCTCCATCTACGTATGCTAGCCATGTCTTATCTCTTTAGGGTTTGCATGCTCTGTTGAATTAGTAACCAGACTAATACTTATATGTTGTTGTCTATTCCTACTATGCATCTATTGGGCCATTGTCCCAAGTTTATGTCATGTTTAGTATTAAATAATGTGCTCTGCTGCCTCCTGATTCCCTTGAATCCCCTAAGCCTCTCTGATTTTTTTTGCAACTATGTTTAATCAAGTACTCTTGAATCTATGTATTACCATCTGCACTAATTGCAAGGATTTCTGTCTGTTATGTGATCTATTTGTCCCCAGCTCCCATGATCCTTGTGTGAAGGTTGTTCTTTAAGTATTGTTGGATTTTTTTGGGTTCTATGATTGGTCTGTCATTTATATGATTCCACTTATATTTTCGAAAAGCTATTTTCCAAACGACTCTCTTAGTTATAAAATCTTTCAACTAAGTCTCTTTCAACACTTTCTCTTTCAAAACCTTTTTTTTAAAACTCACCCCTGGCACTTCACTTTACTCTTAGATCCTTAAGTTTCACCCCCTCAGTGTGAGCACTGCTTTGGGAACCTCCCGAGTTCCCTCTAAAATTTGACACACTGAGGCTAGTATTTCCACACTGCACATGCTTAACTCTTGGTGATTATGTCTGGGTGCGAGCATTGCCCGGGAGCCCATGAGGTCCTTAGGGAACTTTGACCCACTCGGACTATGAAAGGCTATGAAATACTAAAGGCATTGAGGTTTGGAAGATCAGGTTCTAAATGAAGGATCCCTATAGAGATAACCTCTTATTTTTCTTTTGGTTATGTAATTTATGATCTCTGCTCTGTAATAATTTGTAAACAAATATTTGGGGTTGGATAGTGAAAACGGGTGGGAATATGCATGTTATAGTGTAGATACGGGTAGAGATCATGTCTTAGGTTTACTTTCCTTATGTTTGCAATAGTAACCATGTCTAGGTACAACAAGAATGCCATACATATCATGTTGCTCAGCTTTATTGCATTCAGCATCTCATGTCACTTAGAAATCCTGTCTATAGGGCTAATAACGACAACAAATTGCTATAATGTGATTTTGGCTATGTATTCTAAAATGTGATCTAAAATCTCACCTTAGGATAAACGTGTTAACGCATTACGATCTTATCTTATCATGCTATAAAGATCCTACTTTAGGTAAACAATAATTGAAACTGTCATACTGCCTATCTCGAAACTATGCGTAATTCACGCATTTAGAATATCCTGCTTATGTCCTGCATCATTTTGCATTCTTACTTTGCATTAGATATCATGCTTCCTAGGACTACATTTATATTCGTTTAAGAACCCCCCTAGCCTAGTTAAGGGTTAAAACAGACTCACCCTTGTTTAATAACTATTTTCTGAAAGATGGACACTTAGAACAGTATAGCTTGAGCAATTTTTGTAGTAATTGGTTCGCCTAGGCTAGCCTTAGGTATTAAACTTGTTAAAACTGAAAGTATACCTCTTTATACATACTATTTGACTAACAACAGGTTAAAATCAGTAGTTAGAAACTGGTAAAATTCCTTCTCTAAAATTCAGTACTAAAACTGCCTCGTTATTGCATTCTTACCTAGATATCATGCCTTAGGTTCTGAAGTTAAAAAGGCCTTACTTGTGTTTGAGTCGTGCTAATTATGCGCATAAACTGTGGAGGAATACTTGGGCCTCATATCTGCTCTTATTTGTCTTTCCCCTTATTTGCAGTTCTAATAGTTTTTACTTGTCGCTTAGAATCTTGTCCTTTAAACCTAAGGGGTCAGCCTAGTACCTCCCTTTTAGGATAGTAGTCCTAGCCTCTTACGAGACTGATAGGATGGGACGGGTAATAGCATGCAATAGAATTTCGTGACCAACGCACGTTTTAATTACCTTCACGGGGTGGGAAAGGGTAGAATATCCATATGATGACTGGTGCGCTAATACCACGTGTAGCCCCTCTCTGAGGAGTGTCTATCGGGTATTGCATTGATGTGATCCATATTGTTTAAACTTAGGATGTCTTTCTCTCAAATGTTTTATTAGTGAATATTGGACCCTATGCTTATACCTAGGCCTAAACCATTACAAATCGTTTCGTGAATATTGGACCTTTAATTTCGTTTAATGCGTGCACCATTTCCCTTCCCTCTTACATGCCATTATTTGTTTACTTCTTTCAAGTATTTATTTCACATGAACAAAACTAACATTTCTCTTTGTTTTCCTTTGTAACTATTTTCAATCATAACTGTGTATTTACCACTTTCCTTAACGTGCAAATACATGACTATTTGTTTAAATGCTTATTTATTTCATATCATGCTCGACATTCATACTCCACTCGTGCCAAAAAAAATACTATAGCAACGCTTACAATGAGTGGTTGTGCTCTTCTTATATTATTACCCCTTAAATTCGGAATGGCGTATTTGCGGTAAAACTAGTCGATCAATGGTGCAGTCGACAGTTCTGTGCCTCCCCCCTTGAGTTGTCCGCTCAAGGGTACCGGTCTAAAACCCCATAGAAACCATACTCCGTTATGTTGTTGCATGCATCGTCAAACCTAGCCAGGTTAACGTGTTGTCCGCACCATAGCCTTTAAGATAGACTTGTCCAAAGTCCACTGGGTTTCCCTAAAACCCAAACAGACACCCTCACGTTCTGTGCATTTATTTGGAGAACTAAATGCTTCCTGCTAATTATTGGCATTAAATAGTTGAGTCTGGCGGGGGTAAGGGCCTATACTTATTTCGCTTTGCAGAAAAATGAGGCACGAAGTCCCCAGATTCGACATGGTCGCGAATATTCACCCTAGGCTGCTAAATTGGTGGGAGGACCTCCATTCTAGTGACAAAACTCTCATCAGAAAATGCCTGGGCAATCTACCATCTCTTCTAGATATCCAGCCAAACAAAATAATGATAGAGGCTGCAACTCTGTTTTGGGATTGCGATATGTCCGTGTTCCGCTTTGGGAATCTTGAAATGACACCTTTATTAGAAGAGATAAGAGGATTGGCCGGTCTAGCCTGGGAATCTCCGGGGTTGCTGATGCCTGAAAAACGCACGGGCAAGGGTTTCCTCAAAATGATGAAGAAGAATCCAGAACTGATATGTCTGAAAGATTCATACATTCCATTCGACTATTTGTATGAAAGGTACGGTCACAGCAAATCGTACCGCACCTACCAATACGAGTTTGCCAACACCTCTCTGGGACATATCCATCACGGAGTGTTCGTGTTTATGGTATGCTTTTTGGGTTTGATTGTGTTCCCAATGAAGAAGGTAAGAATCCATACTAGGTTGGCCATGGTGACTAAGACGCTAATGGAAGGGATAGACAGACAGGACTTCAGCATTGTGCCCATGATCATCGCGGATATGTATCGGGCTCTAGAAATGTGTCAACGAGGAGCAAGGCATTCGAAGGTTGCAACTTATTACTCCAACTCTGGCTTATGGAACATTTATAAAAGGGTGAATACCGACAAGACATCCATCGAAGAATTTGGGATGACCACATAGCTTTCCATCACCCGAAGCGAATGAATTATATTCCCGACATGTTCGCTCAGCCGGAGAATGCCGAGGGATGGGTTGAGTTATTTGGTAACTTGACCGATGAACAAGTTCAATGGATGTTTGAGTGGTTTCCGACGGACGAGGTCATCATTCGATCCCGAGACGCTTCATTTCTGATACTGATTGGTCTGAGGGGGACATACCCTTACGTCCCTCTGCGAGTTATGAGGCAAGCAGGTAGGAAACATGTCATACCTATGGTCGAGATAATGAGCCATCTTCGAGCATATTTCCAGGGTGATGATAGCCCTCACAAGTGCCAAGCTCAGCACCTATGGCACTGTAAGATTAGGCTTGAAAAAGACACCATCGAGCCAGACAGGTATCACGCTGGTTGCACTCCTTTCTATTTAGGTTGGTTAGAAGAAGATATGGAGGGTCAAGTCGAGCCAGGGTTCATTTAAGGTCACCGGGTTATAGATGAGAAGGCTGATGCATGAGTTAAGTTCAACCAGCTACGCGAAAGGATCCGCGAATGTGAGGATGATCATCACAAGATACATGAGTCCAACAAAAAGCTGATCGAGGAGTAGAAGGATATGGCTGTAAGCACCAACAAGAGGCTAGGATACATAGAGCGAGGTATGGTTGAGCTAGAGGAGAAGTTCATCAAGAGGATCGAGACTTGCCAAAAGGCTGAGGGAGCTGAAAGGGGGATATCTAGCCAGAACCTACCTACTGCTGGGGCTCCGCGAGTTGGGAAAGCTGATCGAGGGAAGTGTTGACACCCAATTTTTCCCACACTATTTTTTAAAAACTTGCATATATGCCTTCAAAATTGGCCTATTTCTTATTTAACATCTAGCCCTATTTTATTTAAATGTTAGCCACATTTTAAAACCCATTTACCCAACCCATCAGACTCCTAAACTACCCAGCCCAATTCAAATTTAACCCGGCCCAACCTCCACTCGTTCTGAGCCGTTGATCAAATGAGATCAACGGTCCAAATATTTTCTTACCTTAATTAACTCTAACCAAACCCCCTCCCGTCTCTCATTCTTTCGAGAACCTTCTGGTTCGTCTTCTTCGATGGCCCTCAGCCTATCTCTGGCCACCTCCAGCTTCTCCCCTTTTGACAACCAACTGCCTTGACGCCTCATCTCTCCGGTCCTCTTCGTCTCTAAGACCTCATGGGTCTTCACCATGCCATACCACCACTGAAGCTCCTGCCTGGGTTGTTTCCGGCCTTTCTCCAGCGGGGTTTGATTCAATGGTGCTATGACCTCCACTATGCCTTCGAGTTTCACGCCAGGTTCTTCGATGGTTCTGTTGTCTACGAAACACTAGCTCTATGTCTTTTCGATTTCCCCTAAGATCTGCTTTAGATCTATGATATTGCAAGCTTTTATACACTTCTTTTCTCTAAAAACCCCATCTTTTAACGATTCTTGCTATTTCAAAATTAGGGTTTCTTAACCCCTTTCAAAAATGTTTTCTTACTTATGATTTTAGTGGCTTATACTGTATGTGGAATCATTCTTTTATGTTTTATGGCTCTCTAAGATATTATGCTAAAAGCTCTATTTCTTTTAGCCCGTTCGATTATGTGTGTTTGTTTTCATGTGAAACCATTCATATATTCTCTGATTCTTCTCGCTAGGGACTCAGTCTTATTGTTCTATGATTCCTTGCTTGGAATTCCCTATTTTTGTGCTATTAATTATCAATTTGATACTGGTTAATGACTGTCTGCCTGATGATCACTATTGACTCTGTGCATCTCTTTGCTTAGCCGTGATATTTTCCTCGAACCTGTGATTTTGTATATTCTGTACTGATTTTCAAAATATTCCCTCACTTATGTGATACTTTCCTTAATTATACTTGATTCCCTGTAATTTTCTATTGTGTCTGAGATTTCCTCGACTAATTTTCAGGATTAAGTCATGCTTTGCCCTATGAATATGTTGCCAGTTTACTTTCCATAATTATGTGCTATATAATTGACCTCTATTAGGTGTTACACGATTTTACTGCCCCTATTTAATAAAATCAGTCTTATAAATTGATTTCCTTTCTTTATTTAGCCATGATTTGCACCATTTGAACTTGACTCCCTAATTAAAGGGAGTCCAAGTCTCTGATTGACTCTAATTGATTCTGACTGAATATCACTCATGTAATTATGTGAAATTACTACTACTTACCTTATGTGCTTACTCGTTTTTAACACTATATATACTTTGTATTCTCTCTTTATATAACACACACAAATACATTGATACACTGACATACACACACAAAACGGGGATACATTGCATATCACGAACACATCAGACAGACATCAATACTATTCTCTCTTGTGCTCTTTCTCTCTTTCTCTCTTTGATCTACTGTTGTTCTCTGCTCTTGTCCATTATTAGCCGGTTGTCAGCCAAGGCTACTATTGTGCTCACGCTTAACTTTTTGCATTCTGCTTTGCACTCTTATCACTGGTATGTCCTGATTAACTTCCAAAGTTTCAAACCAATGTGTTTATTACTATTTCAGTTTATCATATTCTTAATTGTTCTCTACCTATGCTTCTACTGTTCAACATGCAATTAATTCCTTGTTTCCCTATTAATACCTGCCATGCTTATCTCTTTACATGTTTATGGCTGCATCAATTCTTGTCATAGGCCTTGCCTATTCCTGTATACATCTGTTAGGCTATTCCTTTCCCTGTTCAGTATCATGTGTCCCTTGATTCCCCTGAACATTTTTATCTATTTCTGACTTATATGCTGAGTCAATGATGCTCATATGACTGTTGTCCCCTCCTAATTTCACCTGTTAGAACTGTCTCCTGCTACTGTGTACTACCATGTCTACACTTAGCCATTTCCTGGTCCCCGGAACCTCTTTGATTTGTGTAACCATGCTTAAATGAGTTTCTTAAGTCATTGTATCTCTTTGTGTAATTATGTGACCTACTTGTCCCCTTACCCCATTGTCCTTGTGTGCAATTATACTGTTGAACTTTTGTAATTAGTATTTCTGTTTCTTTCAAGAGCTAATCTTTAAAAAAAAACAACTCTCCAGTTTTGTAAACTCTTTTCTTCAAACTACAAATTTTCCTCTCCTTCTGGCACTTCACACTACTCTTAGAAATTAGGTCCTACCGTGCAGCTGCTGGACGTAGCACAATTCTGCTAAAACTTGCAAAAAAGCTCTGCATCTGTCTGTTCGAGTTAGCGATAGGCCAGCAACCTTTGGCTCCCTACCTCTGAGTACTCATTGAACTCTAACACACAAGGCTGGTAATTCCACACTGCACTTGTCTAACTTTTGGCAATTTGCTTGGGTGTTGGTATTGGCCAGGGACCAATGAGGTCCCTAGGGAGCTTTGTCGCACCTAGACCATGTGGGGCTGTAAAACTCGAAAGGAGTGAGGTTGGAAGATTGGGCCTAATTGAAGGCTCCCTATAGAAGTAGCTTCTTATTTTTCCTTTTCACTACTGTAATTCATTTATTTGGCCTGTAATAACTTGTAAACAGATTTTGGAGTTTGGATAGTGAATATGGGGGACTATGCATGCTTAGTCTGGTAATGGGTAGAAAACATGCTCATAGGGTTTTCTTACTTACATGTGCAATAGATATCCTATTTAGGACATGCACAGAAACCATGCTTAGGTTCTTCATTCCAGCATGCCTATTCATATCATTTTATAAACATTGCTCCCCGTTAATAACTACAACAAGTAATGGAACTGTCATGACATACTACTGCTGCATCTTCATAAGCATTGCATGTAGAAAACCTGCCTATAGGATTTTTACTTATGTGCATTAGATATCCTGCTATTTAGGATTTTTCCTTCAACCTATTTGTTTTGAGTTACATTTGTTGAACACCTAATCAGCATGCTTAACTTAACAAGTCTCACTAAAATCGGTTCAAATGGCTCAAATTGGTTTCCTGCAAATGTATTATCATGCATATCCTTAAAAATCCGAACTAAAATCTGCATGTTCGCCCTTTAAAACAAATACGTAATGTATACGCTCGCCTAGGCAAGCCTTAGGCCTAATACGTATTAAAAAACCAAAATCAATTGTGTTTCATTTGGCTAGTATTAGAACTAATTGGTCTTCTTTTAAATTCTTAAAACTTTATTGCTTTCACTCTTGTCTTTATCTCTCTCTGAAGTTCACTCTATTTTTTCTCCAAAACTCCTACTCTGTTTTCAAAATTACTGAATCTTTTAAAGACACTTGCTTCTCTTTTAATCACTCTGTTATTTAAATCATGCTTACTGATTTTTCGAAAGTCCTCCAACTGCTTTTACTGAGGATTCCCTCTAAACTGCTATGCTTCTAATATCTTTCTCCTGTATTTAAATTACTGGGTCTCAGAACTCATTCATTATTTTCTGAAATTATCCTATCCTTTAATTTCTTGTTGCATCGCTGAGTTTTCAAAAGCATTCTGTTTACCAAAAACTGCTGAAACTCACTGTTTTCCAACTCAAAATCCCTATTTTAAATCTTGTCTTTGAGACCTTGATTGTGTTCGAGATGTGCTATTTATGTGTTTACTTTCGGAGGGGTATTTGAGCCTTATTTGTCTTCATATGTCCCCTTATATGTAGTCTTATTTGTTATGTATGTCTCTTAGCATTTTGTCCTTTAAACCTAGGGGTTCAGCCTAGTACATACCTCATAGGAATAGTAGTCCTAAATACCCTCCAGGACTTATAGGATGTGACGTGTAATAGCACGCAATAAGCTCTCGTGACCAACACACGCATTTTAAATAACCTTTACGGGATGGGAAGGGTAGAATACGGATATGATGATCGGTGCGCTAATACCACGTGTAGACTCTCTTTGAGGATGTGACATACCGGGTATTGCATTTATATGATCCGTATTACTTTAAACCTAGGACAGTTCTTTTCAAATGTTTATTCTAATGTTTCCCAAAACTTGTAAAGATTTTCATACTTGTTTGAAATCCCCTCTTATATGAACCTTACTTGCTACTTGTTCACCGTCCAAATTCACAAAACTTCTTGGCTGGGACCCACAATTGTGGATCTTGAGGGGTGCCTAACACCTTCCCTTGGGATAATTTCAAGCCCTTACCCAATCTCTGGTAATGCAAACTAGTTCATGAGTTATTCACTCTAGGTGCCCTAATGCACCATAAAAATCGTTAGGTGGCGACTCTTCCTTAAACCTTTCCTTTAAGGAGTTGTCCAAAATGTCATAAACCCGATCTCTCCGTACCTAATCCGTGCGAGGAAAAAGGGGGCACGACAGCATGGCGACTCTGCTGGGGATAATCCGTAGGCTTATACCATTACAAGTTGTCTCGTGAATTTGGACCTTTAATTTCTGTTTAAATGTTTACACCCATTCCTATTCCCCGTTATGTTCTATTAACCGTTTTAATTTCGCAAAGTATTTATTTCACCTGAAAAAACTGACATATCTTCGTGTTTCTTTGTAACTGCTTTCCGTCATAACTGCCGTATTTACTTTCTTTACTGCTTTCTCCAATATGAAAATACATGCCTACTTTCTTTAATGCTTATTATTGCATAATCATGCTCTGCATTCATATTCCCACTCGTCCCAAACAAGAATCCTATAGGAACGCTTACAATGAGTGGTTGCGCTATTCCAATGTTACTACCCCTAAATTCGGAAAGGCATATTTGCGGTAAAACCATTCGTTCAGCGGTGCAGTCGACGGTTCCGTGCCTTCCCCCTTGAGTTGTCCGCTCAAGGGTACCAGTCTAAAACCCCAATAGAAAACTTACTCTATTGTATGTTGCATGCATCATGGTCAAACCTAGCCAGGCTAACGTGTTGTCCGCAGAATAGCCTTTAAGATATCCTTGTCCAAAGTCCATTGGGTTTCCCTGGAACCCAAACGGACGCCTTCACGTTCTGTGCACTTATTTGGAGAACTTAAATGCTCCTGCTAATTATTGATGTTAAATAGTCGAGTCTGGTGGGGGTAAGGGCCTAACCCTTTTGTTTTGCAGGAAACGAGGCACGATGTCCCCAGGCTCAGCATGATCTAAATATGCCAAGAGGGCCAAGCTTGGAGAAGTTCCTTCTGGGACCCAATTAGATAGGATTTTCTTTTCCGCCTTACCAATGTAACAAGGCCGATGGCCATTAATGATTTTATTTCTTGCTTATTGTTTTTGGATTCGTCCATTTTTACATCAATAAAATGAGGCATTTAGAATTTTAAGTTCTCCAAATCAATTTTTCGCTAGGCCTACCTCGGGCACAAAGAGGTTCCCCAACTTAGGATGCGTTTTACATTTTCGCATTACGTGTTTAAATTACCGCAATATATTTTTTAATCCTCACTGACTTCGTTACCTTTTTGTTTTTTCTTTATTTATTATTCCCCTCCCCAAAGGTTAGTTCGTGCATTCTGGCATCATCCGCCTACCGCACAAGATCAAAGGGCCCTCCTCCTCCTAGTCCTCCCAAAGGAAAAAACAAGGGTAAAATTAAGATGGCAGATGCAAGCGGCACCAGAAAAGACAACAGGGATGAACAGGTTGAGACCACTGATGGTCGAGGTATTCAGGTTCTACACGAGGGTATGTCTCCACTGGAAAAGAAACTGCTGAAGTTCCAAGAGGAACTTGACCAAGTCAAGAATTTGGCTCACTTATCACTTTCCCTCAATGTTCCAGACATCCACTTCCCAAATGCTCCAAACCCCACTTTACCAAAAAACATACCTAAACAACCGAATCACCCTAAAGATCCAGTTCCACTAGCACAATGCAATACATGTCACCACAACACTCCACCTCTCCAGGATCAGACAAGAGACCATTTCCAGGCATACCATAATCCCATCTATGTGGAAACTGTAGCTCATTCCACACCCCATACACCCGAGTCTGACGAGAAGGATAGGCTCATCAGGAATTTGGCCGAGGAACTCAAGAAATTGACCAACCGAGTTCAGGGCGTCGAAGGAGTCAAAGGGATTGAGGGGCTGAACTATAAGGATCTTTGCATACAGCCCGATGTCGAACTGCTCGAGAGGTACAAACCTCTTAAGTTTGAGATGTTTGATGGCACCGGTGATCCAAGAGTCCACTTAAGAACTTACTGCGGCAAGTTGGTCGGCGTCGAAAAAGATGAGAGGATCGCATGAAACTCTTCATGAGGAGTGTGAAAGGAGATGCACTATCCTCGTACATCAACCAGGATCCAAAGAAATAGACTAACTGGGTAAGCATGGCTACGAACATCATGGATAGATTCAGGTTTAACACGGAGAATGCACCGGATGTATTCTACATCCAGAACTTAAAGAAGAAACAACAGAGACCTTTCGCGAGTATGCTACTCGTTGGAGGTCAGAAGCCGCCAAGGTCAGACCGGCCTTGGAAGAGGAACAAATGAAGAAATTCTTTGTACGAGCTCATAATACTCAATATTATGAGCGACTGATGATGGTCGAGGGGCATAAGTTTTCTGATATCATCAAGATGAGAGAGCGAATCGAGGAAGGTATCAAAAACGGTATGGTTACTAATTTTGAAGCTTTACAGGCTACCAATAAAGCTCTGCAATCCGGTGGTGTGTCCAAGAAAAGGGATGTAGGAGCCGTGATGGTGGCACAACAAGCCAAGTCCCCTCCCAAATACCAAGTATACCCCGCACCTTCCTTCACATACCAACCAGCTCCAAGATACCAAGCACCCTCACCTCAATACCAAACACCCTCACCCACCTACCAAGCCCCACCACCCACATATCAACCTACCTCGCCCAGATACTCCCAACCAGCTCCAGTCTATAATGCCTACAATACCCAACCTTCTCACTACCAATCACCACCTAATCGCCAAAACTTCCCAAGATCTCGCCAAACTTCGACCGTCGTCCACAAAAATAGTATACCGCCATAGCTGAACCCATTGACCAGTTGTATGGAAAACTCAAAGCCGCTGGTTATGTCACACCCATTCCTGCTGCCACCCCTGAGAACCCTTCTCAGTGGGTCAACCCAAATAAATCATGTGCTTACCATTCTGGCATGAAGGGACACACCCTCGAGGAATGCCGTTCCTTGAAGGACAAGATACATGATTTCATAGAAAACAAGATCATTGTAGCCAAGGACCCTTCTCCTAATGTTCGCAATAATCCCCTGCCCGATCATAAAGGTGGTGTCCATATGGTTGAGGTAGATGATGATTGGGATCAATTGGGCTAATTGCAGAGGGTGATCCGAAGAAGCCTGCAATTACTCTTAATTCGATCGTGGTCCAGATGCAGCCATCTGAGGAAGCTGAGGTAAACATGTCCATTCCACTTGAGTTTGAATCGAGACCACCCGCAAAGGAAAAGGCCCCAGTGCTGATCGAAGTCGAGTTTGTACGACCGCTCGAAGTTGCAGTCTGGCCATCTATAACATATACTCCGGCAGGAATAAGAATGACCACACCTATTCCAGTGGCAATGTCAACAACGACACCCTTTTACTCAGACGCCATTCCGTGGGACTATACCGCTGAATCAAGGAGGAAAGGTAAAGGCAAGTCCGAAGAAGCCATCGCTGCACATGGAATGATGAGAACTGGCAGAGTTTATACCCCTGAGCATTTGGACGAGTCTAGCAATCAGGCTAACAATCGTCCCCCCATCATTGAAACAGGTTTAGACGATCAGTGGAGAAAGATACAAGCCAAGGAATACTAAATCCTCGACCAGTTGAACAAAACACCAGCTCAGATATCCATCCTCTCCCTATTACAGAACTCTGAAACACACATGAGTGCTTTGCTAAGGGTGCTGAGTGAAGCATACGTGCCAGACAATATCACCAGTGGGGAAATGGCCAACATGGTAGGCCAGGTACTGGAAAGTCACAAGATAACTTTCCATGAAGATGAGCTGCCGCCCGAAGGATTAGGACATAACAGAGCACTGCACATCACTGTGCAATATGAGGATCATTTCATTACAAGGATCCTAGTTGATGGGGGTTCCAGCCTCAACATCTGTCCGCTGATCACGCTCAAGAAATTGGGCAAGAGTCTACATGAGATAAAGGAAGGAGAGATCAACGTGAAGGTTTTCCATGGTTCGCAGAGGTATACCATAGGAGAAATCACCTTGTGCTTACAGATGGGGCCCACTTGGTTCGATGTAGACTTCCAAGTGATAGACGTGCCTGCATCATACAACCTGGTGTTGGGGCGACCTTGGATCCATGGCGACGGTAGCAACCATATCTACGGTCGCCAGACCTTTTTGGTCATCGATGGAAGAAGGAAGTTGGGTGGAGAAATCTACCACAACGTTGAACGTGTTAACGCCATTGATAAGGACAAGTGGTTGGACAGTAAGATTGAAAGCATCTTTAATTAGGAAGGATACGAGTCAGGTAAAGGGATCGGTAAGAATCTCCAAGGAATAACAAAGCCAATAACACTCAAGAAGCACGGTACTACCTTCGGTCTAGGGTATGATTATATTTGGGAAGAATTTAATAACTGGTTGCCACCATGGCGCGGTCCTTACTACCCATTGGAGCAACCAATACCCCATATAGAGCAGATTTTCCTGCCAGCTGACATCATATATGGTACAGACGAGGAGGAAACGCTAGCGGCAATGAGGGATCTATTTCTGGATAATGAGGATATGGATTGCTGTGTCATTCTCGAAGAAGAGGGGGAGGAAGGCCCTTCTATACAGGTCGTGAGCAAGGGATCATATCTACACAATCGGTCCATCAGGACAACCAAAGCCCGTCGAGCCTCGGGGTAGCTAGGCTAACAAAACAAGCATTTCTTTACAGTTTATTTATTTAAAGAATTTTCTGCTTTTCGCATTTTAATTTCTACAAGAAAGAGCTCCTATGTTCAAACAATTATTCAATTTATCAAAGCATTTCCAGTTTCTTTATAATTTCTTATATTTACTCGATATTGTTTTCTCTCCCATTACTCTATCTTACACAGCATTACTGTCACTTACCTTGATGAACTGACGACTGTGACATGCAACGAGGCAACGCAACAAACGGATTTCGATTCAAACAAAGATGATATACCTAAGGACATTATTAAGGGGGTCGAAAACTTTGAGAATATACCTAAGTCTAACTTGGACGAGACTGAGGTCGTCAACCTGGGAAATGCAGAGAACATCAAGGAAACTCGCATCAGCATCCATCTGTCACCGTTAGAAAAAGAGGAATACACAGAGTTCTTAAGAGAATACGAGGACATATTCGCCCGGTTGTATGATGACATGACTGGCCTCAGTACGTCTATTATGGACCACAAGTTGCCAATCGATCCGACATGCCCACCGGTAAAGCAAAAACTCAGGAAGTTCAAACCAGACATGAGCTTGAAAATCAAAGAAAAGGTCACCAAGCAGATAAACGCCGGGGTTCTCCGGGTGGTCGAATATCCTACATGGTTAGCCAACATTGTGCCTGTGCCAAAGAAGGATGGGAAGGTCAGAGTCTGTATCGACTATCGGGATCTCAACCGGGCTAGTCCAAAAGACGACTTCCCTTTGACAAATATACACATCCTAATTGACAATTGCGCCAAGCATGAGCTGCAGTCCTTTGTAGATTGTTTTGCCGATTACCATCAGATTTGGATGGACGAGGAAGATGCTGAGAAAACGACGTTCATTACACCGTGGGGAGTGTATTGTTACAAGTTGATGCCATTCGGCCTGAAGAATGCAGGGACCACCTACATGAGAGCCATGACCACTATATTCCATGATATGATTCACAAGGAGATCGATGTATATGTGGACGACGTCATCATCTAATCAAAGAAAGTTGCTGATCACATGGAAGATTTGAGAAAATTGTTCAATAGGTTAAGGAAGTACAATCTGAAACTTAACCGTACAAAGTGCGCATTTGGGGTTCCTGCTGGCAAGCTGCTGGGGTTCATTGTCAGTCGCCGAGGAATAGAACTGGATCCATCAAAGGTAAAATCCATCCAAGAATTGCCGCCACCAAAGAACAAAAAAGATGTTATGAGTTTCCTGGGGAGGCTCAATTACATCAGCAGGTTCATAGCCCAGTCTACCAGCATTTGTGAACCAATTTTCAAGATGTTGGGAAAGGATGCTGCAACCAAATGGACCGAGGATTGTCAAAGGGCCTTCGACAGAATCAAGGAGTATCTCTCAACACCACCAGTCCTGGTACCACCCGAGCCAGGTAAACCTTTGCTACTCTACCTTGCTGTGTTGGATGAAGCTTTCGGTTGCGTTCTTGGGCAACATGACAAGACAGGAAGAAAGGAGCAAGCAATTTACTATCTAAGCAAGAAGTTCACTCCGTATGAGGCCCGTTACTCTCTATTATAACGCACTTGCTGCGCTCTGACTTGGGTCATACAGAAGCCGAGGCACTGTTTCTGTGCATATACAACGTACCTCATATCAAGGATGGATCCGTTGAAATACATCTTTCAGAAGCCCATGCCTACTGGCAAACTAGCCAAATGGCAGATCTTGTTAAGTGAGTTCGACATTATTTACGTGACTCAGAAGGCGGTCAAGGGACAATCACTAGCAGATCATCTCGTTGAAAATCCTGCGGATGGAGAATACGAACAACTGAGAACGTATTTTCCCGATGAAGAGGTATCATTCGTAGGAGAAGACATTGCAGAATCCTACGATGGTTGGAGGATGTTCTTTGAAGGGGCCGCAAACTTCAAAGGCGTAGGTATTGGAGCAGTCTTAATATCAAAAACTGGTCAGCATTATCCGATATCCGCCAAACTCAGGTTCTCCTACACCAACAACATGGCTGAATATGAGGACTGCATCTTGGGGCTCAACTTGGCCATTGACATGAAAATTCAGGAGTTATTAGTGATTGGTGATTCAGACCTATTGATACACCAAGTACAAGGAGAATGGGCGACCAAAAATTCCAAGATATTGCCATATCTACATCGTGTACAGGAATTGAGAAAGTGGTTCACAAAGATTGAATTCCGGCACGTCCCCAGAATCCAAAATGAGTTCGCCGACGCACTGGCTACCTTGTCATCTATGATCTAGCATCCAGACAAGAACTTCATTGATCCTATCCCGGTGGGGGTCCACAATCAGCCGACCTACTGTGCCCATGTTGAAGAAGAAGCAGACGGAAAGCCTTGGTTTCATGATATTAAGGAGTACTTGGCAAAGGGAGAATATCCAGAGCCTGCAAACGCTATTCAGAAACGCACACTTCGAAGGTTATCAAATAATTTCTTTCACAGCAGAGGAATCCTGTACAGGAGGACTCACGATCTGGGTTTGCTAAGATGTGTCGAAGTAAAGGAAGCAACAAAGTTGTTGGAGGAAATACATGCTGGTACATGCGGCCCTCATATGAACGGGTTTGTTCTAGCAAAGAAGATACTTTGGGCTGGTTATTTATGGATGACCAAGGAAACAGATTGCATCTAGTATGTTTGGAAATGCCACCGCTGTCAGATACATGGGGATATGATAAAGGTACCTCCCAGTGAGCTTAATGCAACAAGTTCACCCTAGCCGTTCGCCGCTTGGGGCATGAATGTTATTGGACAAATCGAGCCTGCAGCCTCCAATGGACACGGGTTCATTCTGGTTTCCATTGACTATTTCACCAAATGGGTCGAAGCAGCATCTTACAAAGCAGTTACTAAGAAGGTCGTGGCCGAATTTGTCCGCGACCGCATTGTTTGTCGGTTCGGAGTTCCAGAGTCGATCATCACCGACAATGGTTCAAACTTAAACAGTGATTTGATGAAAGCAATCTGTGAAACCTTCAAGATCAAGCACAAGAACGCCACAACATACATACCGCATATAAATGGAGTCGTTGAGGCTCCCAACAAGAACATTAAGAAGATATTGAGAAAGATGATAGAGAACCACAAGCATTGGCACGAGAAACTGTCATTCGCCCTACTGGGATACCGCACCACGGTTCGCACATCAATTGGGGCAACTCCTTACATGTTGGTATACGGTACAAAAGCCTTCATTCTTGCTGAAGTTGAAATTCCATCACTGAGAATCATACAAGAAGTTGATCTCAGCAACGCAGAATGGGTAAGAAGCCGTTATGAGCAATTGGCCCTCATAGACGGAAAGAGAATGAACGCAATTTGTCATGGTCAACTATATCAGAATAGAATGACCAGAGCCTTCAACAAGAAAGTCAGGCCGAGACGATTCACGCCGGGGCAGCTGGTGTTAAAGAAAATCTTTCCTCATCAAGATGAAGCCAAGGGGAAATTCTCTCCCAATTGGCAAGGCCCGTACATTGTTCACCGAGTACTAACAGGAGGGGCACTCATACTTGCAGAAATGGATGGAGAAATTTGGCCTAAACCAATCAACTCAGATGCAGTCAAGCGCTACTATGTGTAATTGTTATGTTTCTATCAATGTTGTAAATTGAACTACGCCTGACCTGATTCCCGTTTAAGAGGGGATACGTAGGCAGCCCTGTGGGTTCGGTCACATTTTAATAAAAAATTCATTTCCCCCACGAATGGAAACTGGGGAAGAATTTCGAGGGGACCTCAAAATTCTGAAGCAAGCTCAGCCAAGCACCGCACAAGCAACAGCCAGAAGCATCCACCCATCAGACTGGGGCAGAATTTTGAGGAGGACCCTCAAAATTCCATACCAAGGGAGGTTTCAATGTCTCGAACCGCGTCGTGGTCGTCGGTTCATCCAAAAGAAAATTATTTTTCAATTTTATGCTATATCATATTTTTATAAAACCATGAATATTTACTTCTCAAAATAGCTTGTTTAGCGATGCTACCCCTATGATACCAACAACGTTATCATTATCAAGCAGACAAGCCGAGTAAATCCAGCGGGAATGCGAACTGACCTTCTCCCCTTTACAGAACTCACGATTTTTCTTTGGATGCAGGCACAAATACGGCGAAAGCCCAAAAAATCTTATTATCCCCGCAAGACGCATACTTCTCAAGGATACGCTCTCGAACTCATCGCACATGTCGACGCTTACTATTATCGCAAACAACGCTTCATTCACAACAATCATATCGCCAAAATTTATCATCAGCTAAGAACTCTTACTGTCATTTATTTTCTCGCATTGCATAAGACTACTGTTCTGCCTTCCGAGACTAAGCACTGTCTCCGTGCATTTTCTCGCATTGCATAAGGATACTATTATGCCTTCCGAGGTTAAGCTCTACCTCCATCTGCATTGTACACTGCATAAGGCTATCATTCTGCCTTCCGAGGTTCTACGCTACCTCCCCTGCACTCTATTTTCTCGCATTGCATAAGGTTACTATTATGCCTTCCGAGGTTAAGCTCTACCTCCCCTGCATTCGCATCTTTGCATAAGGCTACCATTCTGCCTTCCGAGGTTAAGCTCTACCTCCCCTGCATTCGCATCTTTGCATAAGGCTTCCATTCTATCTTCCGAGGTTAAGCTCTACCTCCATGTGCATTGTACACTGCATAAGGCTATCATTCTGCCTTCCGAGGTTCCACGCTACCTCCCCTGCATTTTATCTCCTGCATTGCATAAGGCTACCATTCTGCCTTCCGAGGTTCCATGCTACCTCCCTTTGCATTTTATCTCCTGCATTGCATAAGGCTACCATGCCTTCCGAGGTTCCACGCTACCTCCCTTGCATTTTATTTCTTGCACTGCATTGGGCTACTATTCTGCCTTCCGAGGTTCCACGCTACCTCCCCTGCATTTTATTTCATTGCATAAAGCTCCTATATACCTTTCAAAGCAATCACCTTTCATGACATTATTTATTTACGCTCTTTCGGGCTAAGCTTTGCCCCTCTTTTCTTTGGCAAATCGCAAGACTAAACTCTGTCTTGTTAGCATCATGTTTTGCCCTGTAAATATGCTGCCAGTTTACTTTCCTTAATTATGTGCTATATAATTGACCTCTATTAGATGTTACACGATTTTACTGCCCCTATTTAATAAAATTAGTCTTACAAATTGATTCCCTTTCTTTATTTAGCCATGATTTTCACCATTTGAATTTGACTCCCTAATTAAAGGGAGTCCAAGTCTTTGATTGACTCTGATTGATTCTGACTGAATATCACTCATGTAATTATGTTAAATTACTACTCCTTACCTTATGTGCTAACTCGTTTTTAACACTATATATACTTTGTCTTCTCTCTTTGCATAACACATACGAATACATTGATACACTGACATAGACACACAAAACGGGGATACATTGCATATCACGAACACATCAGACAAACATCAATACTATTCTCTCTTGTGTTATTTCTCTCTTTCTCTCTTTGCTCTATTGCCGTTCTCTGCTCTTGTCCATTCTTAGCCGACTGTCAGCCAAGGCTACTATTGTGCTCACGCTTTACTTTTTGCATTCTGCTTTGCTCTCTTATCACTGGTATGTCCTGATTAACTTCCAAAGCTCCAAACGAATGTGTTTATTACTATTTCAATTAATCATATTCTTAATTGTTCTCTACCTATGCTTCTACTGTTCAATATGCAATTAATTCCTTGTTTATCTATTAATACCTGTCATGCTTATCTCTTTACATATTTATGACTGCATCAATACTTGTCATAGGCCTTGCCTATTCCTGTATACATCTGTTAGGCTATTTCATTTGACCTATATGTTGAGTCAATGATGCTCATATGACTGTTGTCCCCTCCTAATTTCACCTGTTATAACTGTCTCTTACTACTGTCTACTACCATGTCTACACTTAGCCATTTCCTGGTCCCCTGAACCTCTTTGATTTGTGTAACCATGCTTAAATGAGTTTCTTAAGTCCTTGTATCTCTTTGTGTCATTATGTGACCTACTTGTTCCCTTACCCCATTGTCCTTTTATGCAATCCTATACTGTTGAACATTTGTAATTAGTATTTTTGTTGCTTTCAAGAGCTAATCTTTAAAAAAAAACAACTCTCCAGTTTTGTAAACTCTTTTCTTCAAACTACAAATTTTCCTCTCCTTCTGCACTTCAGACTACTCTTAGAAATTAGGTCCTACCCCCTTCGTGTGAGCACTGCCTTGAGTACCTCTGAGTACTCATTGAACTCTGACACACAAGGCTGGTAATTCCACACTGCACTTGTCCAACGTTTGGCAATTTGTTTGGGTGCTGGTATTGGCCAGGGACCAATGAGGGCCCTAGGGAGCTTTGCCGCACCCAGACCATGTGGGGCTGTGAAACCCGAAAGGAGTGAGGTTGGAAGATTGGGCCTGATTGAAGGCTCCCTATAGAAGTAGCTTCTTATTTTTCCTTTTCACTACTGTAATTCATTTGTTTGGCCTGTAATAACTTGTAAACAAATATTGGGGTTTGGATAGTGAATATGGGGGATTATGCATGCTTAGTCTAGTAATGGGTAGAAAACATGCTAATAGGGTTTTCTTACTTACATGCGCAATAAATATCCTGTTTAGGACATGCACCAGAAACCATGCTTAGGTTCTTCATTCCAACATGCCTATTCATATCATTTTATAAACATTGCTCCACATTAATAACTACAACAAGTAATGGAACTGTCATGAAATACTAGTGCTGCATCTTCATAAGCATTGCATGTAGAAAACCTGCCTATAGGATTTTTTTATGTGCATTAGATATCCTGCTATTTAGGATTTCGCCTTCAACCTATTTGTTTCGAGTTACATTTTTTGAACGCCTAATCAACATTCTTAACTTAACAAGTCTCACTAAAATCGGTTCAAATGGCTCAAATTGGTTTCCTGCAAATGTATTATCCTGCATATCCTTAAAAATCAAAACTAAAATCAGCATGTTCGTTCTTTAAAACAAATAGGCAATGTATACGCACGCCTAGGAAAACCTTAGGCCTAATACGTATTAAAAAACCAAAATCAATTGTGTTTCATTTGGCTAGTATTAGAAATAATTGGTCTCCTTTTAAATTCTTAAAACTTTATTGCTTTCGCTCCTGTCTTTATCTCTCTCTGAAGTTCACTCTATTTTTTCTCCAAAACTCCTACTCTGATTTCAAAATTACCGAATCTTTTAAAGTCACTTGCCTTCTCTTTTAATCACTCTGTTATTTAAATCACGCTTACTGATTTTCCGAAAGTCCTACAACTGCTTTTACTGAGGATTCCCTCTAAACTGCTATGCTTCTAATATCCTGCTCCTGTATTTAAATTACTGGGTCTCAGAACTCATTCTTTCTTTTCTAAAATTTATCCTGTCCTTTTATTTCTTGTTGCATCGCTGAGTTTTTAAAAGCATTCCATTTATAAAAAACTGTTGAAACTCACTGTTTTCCAACTCAAAATCCCTATTTTAAATCTTGTTTTTGAGACCTTGATTGTGTTCGAGACGTGCTATTTATGTGTTTACTTGCGGAGGGGTATTTGAGCCTTATTTGTCTTCATATGTTCCCTTATATGTAGTCCTATTTGTTATGTATGTCGCTTAGCATTTTGTCCTTTAAACCTAGGGGTTCAGCCTAGTACTTACGTCGTAGGAATAGTAGTCCTAAATACCCTCCAGGACTTATAGGATGGGACGGGTAATAGCACGCAATAAGCTCTCGTGACCGACACACGCATTTTAAATAACCTTTACGGGATGGGAAGGGTAGAATACAGATATGACGACCGGTGCGCTAATACCACGTGTAGCCCCTCTTTGAGGATGTGACATACCGGGTATTGCATTGATGTGATCCGTATTACTTTAAACCTAGGACAGTTCTTTTCAAATGTTTATTCTAATGTTTCCCAAAACCTGTAAAGATTTTCATACTTGTTTGAAATCCCCTCTTATATGAACCTTACTTGCTACTTGTTCACCATCCAAATTCACAAAATTGGCTGGAACCCACAGTTGTGGATCTTGAGGGGTGCCTAACACCTTCCCCTTGGGATAATTTTAAGCCCTTACCCAATCTCTGGTAATGCAAACTAGTCCATGAGTTATTCACTCTAGGTGCCCTAACGCACCATAAAAATCGTTAGGTGGCGAATCTTCCTTAAACCTTTCCTTTAAGGAGTTTTCAAAAATGTCATAAACCCGATCTCTCCGTACCTAATCCGTGCGAGGAAAAAGGGGGCGCGACAGGAAGAAATAACGCCGAATCTGGGGAAGGTCCTTCTGGGACCAAGTAGATAGGGGTCTTTTTCTTTTTATCTTCTTTGATGTAATAAGGTCTATGGACATTAGTGACTTTTATTTTTCGCATATTTAGAGTCGTTTTAAGATTTGTCTCTTTTTTGTCAATAAAATGAGGCATTTAGCATTTTAAGTTCTCCAAATCAATTTGTCGCTAGGCCTACCTAGGGCACAAAGAGGTCCCCAACTTAGGATACGCTTTACATTTCCGCATTACGTGTTTAATTACTGCAATATTTTTCATAATCCTCATTGACTCGGTTACCTTTTGTTTTTGTTTCTATTTTAGTTATTATTCCCCTCACCAAAGGTTAGTTCGTGCATTCTGGCATCATCAGCCTGTCGCATAAGATCCAAGGGACCTCCACCTAGTCCTCCTCCTAGTCCTCCCAAAGGCAGAAACAAGGGCAAAAGTAAGATGGCAGAACCCAGCGGTATCAGGAAGGAAAATACGGTTGAACAGGTAGAGGCCGCTGATGGCCAAGGTATTCAGGTATTACATGAGAATATGTCACCACTTGAAAAGAAATTACTGAAGTTTCAAGAGGATCTTGACAAGGTTAGGAATCCGGCCAATCTGTCATTTTCCCGCAACGTCCCTAACGTCAACCCTACACCTCTATAGAATATCCCAAAACAACCAAATCACCCTGCACTTCATCATCACACCACTCCCCCAAAGAACCAAACTCCTCTAGAACAGTGCAATACTTTCCACCACAATACTCCACCTCCACTCTCGGAACCTCAGAATCACACAAAAGACCATTTACATGCCTACAAAATTCCCATCTACGTGGAAACTATGACTCACTCCACCCCGCCTGTCACACATACATCCGAGTCTGATGAGAAGGACCTATTTATCAAGAATCTGCTGAGGAACTTAGAAAGCTGACTAACTGAGTTCAAGGTGTTGAAGGAGTCAAGGGAATTGAAGGTTTGAACTATGAAGACCTCTGTATACAACCAGATGTCAAACTACCCGAGGGGTACAAACCTCAAAAGTTCGAAATGTTTAACGGCACTGGTGATCCGAGGGTCCATTTGAGGACCTACTGTGATAAATTGGTTGGCGTAGGAAAAGATGAAAGGATCCGCATGAAGCTGTTCATGAGGAGTTTGAAGGGAGACGCACTGTCTTGGTACATCAGCCAAGACCCCAAGAAGTGGTCGAACTGGGTAGGTATGGCCACCGATTTCATGGACAGGTTTAGGTTCAACACAGAAAATGCACCAGATGTGTTCTACATCTAAAACCTGAAGAAGAAACCCACAGAGACCTTTCGCGAGTATGCTACTCGTTGGAGGTCGGAAGCTGCTAAAGTCAGACCTACTATAGAGGAAGAACAGATGAACAAATTCTTTATTCGGGCTTAGGACCCGCAATATTATGAACGACTGATGATGGTCGAAGGCAACAAGTTCTCTGATATTATCAAATTAAGAGAGTGGATTGAAGAAGGTATCAAGAGCGGTATGGTTACAAATTTTGAAGCTTTGCAAGCCACTAACAAGTCTTTACAGTCCGGTGGTATGTCTAAGAGAAAAGATGTGGGAGTTGTAATGGTTGCACAACAAGCAAAATCCCCACCCAAATACCAAGTCTATCCAACACCTCCCTTCACATATCAGCCAACCCCGAACTACAAAGCACCCTCACCTTCTTACCAAGCTCCACCACCCACCTACCAATCTCCACCACCCACATATCAACCTACCTCACCTAGATATTCACAACCTGCTCCCGTCTACAACACCTATAATTCCCAGCCATCTCACTATCAATCACCCCCTACCCGTCAAAACTTCCCTAGGCCTCATCCTAACTTTGATCGCCGCCCTCCAAAGCAATACACCGCCATAGCCGAGCCCATCAACCAGCTGTATGAAAAGCTCAAAGCTACTGGTTACGTCACACCTATCCCTGATGCCACCCATGGGAATCCTTCTCAGTGGGTTAACCCAAACAAATCCTATGCATACCATTCTGGCATGAAAGGACACACCATCGAAGAATGCCGCTCTCTGAAAGATAAGATACATACTCTCATTGATAACAAGATTATTGTGGTGAAAGACCCCGCTCCGAATGTCCGCAACAACCCTTTACCAAACCATAAGGGTGAAGGCATCCATATGATTGAGATAGATGATGGTTGGGATCCCGAGGGGTCAATCAAGTTGATCGCAGAAGGCGATGACCCAAAGAAACCTGCAATCACTCTCAACCCTATCATAGTCCAGATTCAGCCATCTGAGAATGCCGAGGTGAACATGTCTATCCCACTTAAGTTTGAAGCAGCGCCACCTGCAAAGGCGAAGGCACCAGTGCCAATTGAAGTTGAGTTTGTATCTCTATCAGACGCACCAGCGCCCCTCGAGGTAGCAGTCCTGCCACCCCTAACATACACTCCAGTTGAAGTAAGGATGGCCACGCCGATTCCGGTGGAAATGTCAACCACACCACCTTTCTATTCAAATGTTATCCCTTGGGATTATACAGCCGAGGCAAGAAGGAAAGGTAAAAATAGGTCTGAGGAAGCCATCGCAGCAGAGGGTGTGACGAGAACGGGTAAAGCCTATACCCCTGAACATCTGGCCGAATCGAGCAAGCAGGCTTCCAACCGGCCTCCCCTCATTTAAACATGTTCAGATGACCTTTGGAGGAAAATACAGGCTAAGGAGTATTCGGTCATCGACCAACTGAACAAGACACCATCGCAGATATCTATTCTCTCTTTGCTACAGAATTCTGCGATGCACAGAAGTGCTTTGTTGAAAGTTTTGAGTGAAGCATACGTGTCGAACAACATCACTAGTAGAGCAAATGGCCAACATGGTGGGCCAGGTACTGGAAAGTCATAAAATTACTTTTCATGAAGACGAGTTACCACCTAAGGGATTGGGACACAACAAAGCATTGCACATCACCGTGCAATGTGAAGATCATTTCATCATGAGGATCCTGATCGATGGAGGTTCCATTCTTAACATTTGTCCGCTGATAACACTCAAGAAATTGGGTAAGGACTACATGAGATAAAGGTTGGAGCAATCAACGTGAAAGCCTTCGACGGTTCTCAATGGTCTACTATTGGGGAGATTAGTCTATATCTACAGATGGGGCCAGCTTGGTTCGAAGTGGACTTCTAAGTTATAGACGTCCCGGCATCTTACAATCTGTTGTTAGGGCGACCCTGGATCCACGCTGTTGGGGTCGTAGCATCAACACTAAAACAGGTGGTGAAATTCGAGTGGAACCACCAAGACGTGATCATTCACGGCGACGGTAGCAACCCTATTTATAGTCGTCATACTATCCCAGTGATCGATAGAAAAAGAAAACTGGGTGGAGGAACTTATCACCATATTGAATAAGTCAATGCCATCGACAATGAAAAGTGGTGGGATAGCAAGATCGAGAGCATCCTGAACTTGAGAGGGTACGATCCAGGCAAAGGGCTCGGTAAGAACCTCCAAGGGATCACGAAGCCCATAAAACTCAAGAAACATGGTACTATTTTCGGTCTGGGGTATGAGTATACATGGGAAGAATTCAGAAATTGGTCGCCACCATGGCGCGGTCATCACTACCTCCTGGAGCAGCCGATACCTCATCTGGAGCAAACCTTCAAGAAGGCCGACATCATCTATGGATCAGATGAAGAGGAAGCACTTGCAGCGATGAGGAATTTGTTTTTGGAAGGTAGTGATATGGATTGATGTGTTGTCCTCGAGGAGGAGGGAGAGGAAGGCCCTTCCGTACAGGCAGTAAGCAAGGGAACATATCACAAGAATTGGTCTATCAGGACCACCAAAGCCCGCCGAGCCTCGGGGTAGCAAGGCTAAAAACAAGCATTATTTACTATTTTATTTACTAAATGATTTTTCTTTTTTCTGCATTTTTTAATTCCTGCAAAAAGATCTTCAATATTTAAAACAAGTTATTCAATTTATCAAAGCATTTCCAATTTCTTTATGAATCCGATATTTATTGTTACCATTTTCTCTCATTACTTTATCTATACAACATTGTCTTGATGAACCGATGATTGTGACGTGCAATGAGGCAACGTAACAAACGGACATTGATTCATATGAAGACGATATACCCGATGAGATTGTTAAAGAGGTCAAAAACACTGAAAATAAACCTAATTCCAACTTGGATGAGACTGAGGTTGTCAACCTAGGAGATTCAGAAAATTTCAAGGAAACACGGATCAACATTCACTAGTCATCATTAGAGAAGAAAGAGTACACAGAGTTTGTAGAAGAGTATGAAGACATATTCGCCTGGTCGTACGATGACATGACCGGTCTAAGTACGTCTATTGTGGCTCACAAATTGCCGACCAATCCAACGTGTCCACTGGTAAAGCAAAAGCTCATAACGTTCAAGCCTGACATGAGTTTGAAAATCAAAGAAGAAGTTACCAAGCAGATCAACGCCAAAGTTCTCCGGGTAGTTGAGTACCCGACATGGTTAGCCAACATTGTACCTGTACCGAAGAAGGATGGGAAGGTCAGAGTCTGTGTCGACAACCAGGATCTCAATCGGGCCAGTCCGAAAGATGACTTCCCTTGCCAAATATACACATTCTAATTGACAATTGTGCCAAGCATGAACTACAACCATTCGTGGATTGCTTCGCCGACTATCATCAGATTTGGATGGATGAGGAAGATGCTGAGAAAACGGCCTTCATTACGCCATGGGCAGTGTACTGTTATAAGATGATGTCATTCGGCCTAAAGAATGCAGGGTGCACCTACATGAGGGATATGACCACCATATTCCATGACATGATTCACAAGGAGATCGAGGTATATGTGGATGACGTCATTATAAAATCAAAGAAAGTTGTTGACTGGAGGATTTGAGCAAGTTCTTCAACAGGTTGCAAAAATACAATCTGAAGTTGAACCCCACGAAGTCTGCATTCGGGGTTCCTGCTGGGAAGTTATTGGGATTCATTATCAGTTGCCGGGGAATAGAATTGGATCCGTCAAAGGTCAAAGCCATTCAGGAACTACCACCGACAAAGAACAAGAAAGATGTTATGAGCTTCTTGGGGAGGCTTAATTACATCAGCCGATTCATAGCACAGTCTACAGTCATCTGTGATCCGATCTTCAAGATGCTGAAGAAGGACGCCGCAACTAAGTGGACCGAGGATTGTCAAAAGGCTTTCGATAGAATCAAAGAGTATTTGTCAACACCGCCGGTCATGCTATCACCTGAGCTAGGTAGACCCCTGCTACTCTACCTTGCCGTACTAGATGGAGCTTTCAGTTGCGTTCTTGGGCAACATGATGAAACAGGGAGAAAAGAGCAAGCCATTTACTATCTCAGCAAGAAGTTCACTCTGTACGAGGCCCGATATTCTTTATTGGAACGCACCTGCTGCACTTTCACTTGGGTCGCCCAGAAGCTGAGGCATTACTTTTGTGCCTACACAACATATCTCATATCAAGGATGGATCCATTAAAGTACATCTTTCAGAAGCCCATGCATACTGGCAAGCTAGCCAAATGGAAAATCCTACTGAGTGAGTTCGACATTATCTACGTGACTCAGAAGGCAGTCAAGGGACAGGCATGGCGGACCATCTTGCTAAAAATCCTGTGGATGGAGAATACGAACCCTTGAAAACGTATTTTCCTGATGAAGATGTATCATTTGTAGGAGAAGACATTGCAGAATCCTATGACGGTTGGAGGATGTTCTTTGATGGAGCATCAAACTTCAAAGGATATTCCAGCCCATCCTCCATACCACTTTGGTTTACATTGATGACATCCTGTTATTTAGTGATACATTGGAGGAACATGTCAACTTGCTTCGACAGTTTGAGGCATTGACAACATACTATGGGATTATGCTTTCAGCAAAAAGGATGGTTCTTTCCCAAAAAGAGATTGATTTTCTTGGAATGCATTTTGTCCAAGGTGCATATAGTCCAGGACCACATATAAGTCAAGAACTACTCAAGTTTCAAGATACCAGCCTCACAACAAAGCAGATCCAACAGTTCTTGGGTATAGTAAATTATGTGAGAGATTTCATCCCAAATATCTCTACATACATTTCTCCGCTCACAGCTATGCTCAAGAAAAATGCTCCATCATGGGGAAAGAAACAAGATGAAGCAGTCAGGTAAATAAAGGAAATTTCTAAAAATGTCAAGTCCCTCTACATCCCTTCCGACGGTAAGAAGATACTGCAAACTGATGCCAGTAATGAATATTGGAGTGTCGTTCTATTTGAAGAAAAAGATGGCCAGAGAAAAATATGTGTATATGCCAGCAGGAAGTTCAAAGATGCGGAGCAACATTACCACTCCACATTCAAGGAAATACTTGCAGTAAAGAATGGAATCAAGAAATTCAATTTTTTCCTGATTCACACAGAATTTCTAATAGAGATGGATATGAAGGCTTTCCCAAAGATGATCCAGATAAATGCAAAAATTATTCCCAATACGCAAACTCTCAGGTGGGCCTAATGGTTCTCTCAATACAAGTTTAAAGTTAGGCACCTGAAAGGAAAATATAATATTCTCGCAGATTTTATGTCTAGACCGGAAGAATTCTCAAAGGGCTTTTCCCCAGCAAACCCGAAGTCAAAGCAAAAGCTAATCAGCCACATTTTCATGTTTTCAAAACAAAAAACAAGTTCATTGAAACCAACGGATCATCCCCCGGAGTTGTTCAACCTCATGGATCCCTTTGATCCGTCAATTATTATGGAAAGAAGAACTTATTATGAGCTCCAAGTTTTCCGGAAACATGGAGGATCCATTCTCAAGCCATATGGGGTCAATCCAGAATATCCGTTCTGCCATATATTCATATCTCAAGCCAATGATTTTCCACAAGAATTATTATGGTTTTTCTGGTACCTATGTCATCAGTACTACATTTTCATGGAATTCAAGTGCAATGTCTTCAAAGAGTTAGAAAACACTGAACCAGCTCTTAAAGTGTTTTTACTATGGTTCAAGCCTAAAAGATATTGGACAAAATGTTTCAACGATTCCTACAATGCAAATGTATTCATGTTTCATAGGCTAGTGAAGATTATTAATGGAAAAGTCCACGCACAAGTAGAGGCATCATTCTGGTGGAAATTTCCCGTGTCCATTTTATCTATGAAAGGTGAATGCAGTGAAGCACAAAGAATTATCTTCCAGCAAAATAGGTGCATCCCGAAGGAAATATGGCCAAAAGATTGGGCAAGTTGGAATTATACCAGCACTCATCCTCACTGGGAAAAAGTCCGAGAAGCAGCAAAGGAATATCAAACTCCGTATGAAATCATCCGAGAAAAAATAACTCAAGACATCTCCAGATTAAGGTTGCAGATCACATCCCACAATCCAAAGGAGAAGGAACATGCCGAAGAAGAACCGTCAAGTTCTAGGCGTTACTACACAAGATCTCTGAAAAGATTCCTAGAAGACAAACCGAGAAGATCAATGGAAGACAATTATCTCAATCCCTGTTAATCCCACCATAATCCTACATTACCTACCAAAAACCCTAAAACATCATCTACCCATGCCAAAACAAAATTCCACATCCCTCCAAACCATCCGGGTCCCACTTTCACATGCTTTCACATATTTTCACATGCCTCAAAATGCTTCGTCACATGCAACACACTATTTTCACATGCTTTCACATGATCCCACAATCTTTCACATGCTAAACCACATATATTTCACCCCTGTCACATGTTTGCAGGAGTTTTTTAGTTGCTTTGCCTAAGGTCCTTCACATGTAAAAAGGGACCCATTTGTAGATAGGTTTTCCATGTAAGATAGGTTTATTTTATAATATAACTTTGTCTTGTAATAACATCCTAGTCCTATATAAAGGAGGGCTTGTAGAAGTTGTAAGATCATCTTGCAATTATCTTGTAATCATTGAAAACATTTGTGATATCTTACATATGAGTTCCTTCTAAATTTCCCTCTTGTTCTTTCTTTCGAAATGGATGGAAAGGCCGGTTCATGTATGAAAATAGAGTAATAATACTCTAAGAAAGTTAGCTTATTGTAGTACAAATGTTTTCTGAGTTATAACAGTTAGGTTGGTTGTAGTACAAAAGTTTTCTGAGTTGTGTAGCTTGGCAAGCCGTCCCTTATGGGTTGTGAAGCCAGCCCCTTTGGTAGGAAAACTTTTGCGACTATACACAAATTAATTGTTAGTGCATCTTGGCAATAGCCAGCCCTTTTTGTAGGAAATTTTTTGTATCTATGATATAGTTTGCTTTCTTGGAGCCTCTTGCTCTGTTCTTTGTACTGTGGCAAACCTAATTCTATTGCGGACCTCCAAATCACATTCTGGATGCACTCTTAAGTCCAAACTCACCTAACTGAGCTAACAGAATCATCAAATTTCAAATCGGAGGCCGTTTACACACATGTCGACATCTGGTCGACTTTCCAACTAAAGCTTCCCATTAAGAGACTTAGTGTCTCAATTCACTCCGAAACCACTCCGGACCCGAACCAATAAACCCGGTAAGACATAATAGAGTTTTAAAGCACTAAAGAAGAAGAAATGGAGGAAACGGGGCTATAACTCTCAAAATGACCAGCCTAAAAATTGCATAAACTTATATTCATAATATTAAAAATTGAAAAGCTAATAAGGTAGATTACTAACCTTTAAAAATGGTAGTGCAACAGTAGAGTAGTGGCGGAGCAATGGCAGAATAGTGGCGGAGGAACGGAGGCGCAACAATGGAAGCTCGGAATAGTGGTAGCGTCGGTAGGGGGATTCGACGTGAGAGAGAAGCGGTGTGACTTCGTTGTTTGGGGTGGGTGACTTGATTTTGGGTGGGATTAGGCCAAAAATTTGTGGGTAAGGGATATGGATAATAGATAAAAGAGAGAGAGAGAGAGAGAGAGAGAGAGAGAGAGAGAGAGAGAGAGAGAGAGAGAGTGAAAAAGATGAAAGTGGGAAGAAACCCGTCTGGTGTGGTCTAATTAACATAAATAGGGTTTTTGAACTACATTAGATTTAGATTTAGAATTGAACTACCTAAAATTATAATTTTTTACTCTTTTTTTTACTTTATTAGATTTATAATTAAGGTATAAATTATGAATTTATGGTTTTTAATTGAATTCAAAGTAATGAATTTAAATTATTTAATGTATAAATTAATTTAAGGTATAAATTATGAACTTAAGGTATAAATAACGAACTACCTTAAATCATACTCTCCTCTCTTTGAACGTTAGTTATCTATATTTGTTAATTTTAGTTATCTAAGTTCTTTCAATTGTATAAACTAGCTTTACAATTTGGGATTTTGGGATTATTTCAATTGATTATAATTCTTTAGTTTTAAGGTTTACTGTCACGACCCAAATTCCCAACCTTAATGATCGCGATGACGCCTAACACCACACTTGCTAGGCAAGCCAATGTTAGAAATCGAATAATTTATTTCCTTAATTAATTACTTAAGCATAAATAAATAAATTCCAAATGAACTGAATTAGAATGATTTTCGACAACAATAAAATAGAATAATAGTATTGACCAATTAAATAGAACGAACCACGAATTTATTTTAATAATAACTCTATGACTACCCCAGGGTCTGGTGTCACAATCCACGAACTACTAAAGAATACTACAAATAATGGCTGAAAGAAATAGTGTAACTATTCTGAATAATATAAAACAGTGTATGCAAAAATATGAGAAGACTCTCGGAATCTGCGAACGCCGGCAGATGTACCTCATGTCTCCAAATGAATAGGTGGTCGTCCTGAAATCCTCTACTGCTGACTAGTACCTGGATCTCTGCAAAAGAGCACAGAGTGTAGTATCAGTACAACCGACCCCATGTACTGAGTAAGTGCCGAGCCTAACTTCGGCGAAGTAGTGACGAGGCTAAGGCGGGGCATTAACAACATATAACCTGTGACAATAATATCTACAACAACACAATAACACAATTCTACACGAACAAGAAAAAAATATAACCGAGGCAATGAATATAAAACAAGAAAGGAAATCTAAACAAATAATTAAATAAATGTTGCAACAAATTAGAATAACTCACTTGCCTTTTCAGGTCTCAGCTATAACCATTTCTCAAGTAACTTTCAAATCTCAAATCTCTAACTTTAGATGAAAATGATGTCAAAAATATATAAAGAATAGTAAAATAAATATTTATGTTTTTCAAAACTTTATTTTCTTTGAAAATCAGAAAAATATAAATGTCCTCCCTTATCGCTCCTTGTTGCGGCGTGCAACCTGCTCCCACCAGACATATCATATCAATTTATTTATAATTTTCCACAACTCAGGCCAAGTCTTTCACAATATTTTTTGTCTCAACACTTATAAATAAGAAACTGCATCAATATCATCTCAGCCATGAAACTAACAGGAATATCAAAATATATAAAATTCGTAAAACAATGCCAAACCTCTTAACCGTCTTATACCACAAGGAAGAACATCTCAAACAACCAATACTTTTTCCGAAATAGTCACAACAATATCTAACAACAAATTAATAGGGCCAAATAGTCATAGAAACAATAATGACATATATAACAATTAGGACAATAATAATTAAGTTGGGGACGGGGAAGGGATCATGTTTAACAAACAATTTGGGTGGTGCATAGATACTCGTCACCTCACCTATACACCACGTCCATGCATTTCACATAGCAAACAAATGGGGAGTCCTATTCCCTCAAGCCAAAGTTAGATCAAACACTTACCTCAATTTTGCAGGTCATTCACTATTCTACCACTGCTTTTCCTATACAAATTCACCAACGCTCGGCTCAATCTGAAAATTAGTGTTGAGTGCTTCATCAACTTGCTCCGTAAATGCTTCAAACTGGGTGATTGTTTGTTCTGAAATCACAGAGATGATCCCTTGTGCTAGAGCTATGTGAATTATCACGAAAAATAGGATAGTACTACCCATTTTTTACCTATAACTCCATTTATTATTTCTTCCACTTTAGAGTCTTGCAACTGGACAAATTATTAAACACATGAATGCAATAGTTGCACTAGTATGGAATAAACCAGTTTGCTCTAAAAGCAAAATTCACCCTAGCCAAGACTTGCGCAAATCCTTAACAGTGAATTCCCTTTCAAATGAAAAAGCTTGAATCTTGTACAGAAGTGAAGAAACGAGGATCCGACCAAAGAACAACAACGAGACCCAACATAATACCCATCGGACCGGCGACTCGAACCACCAACAAACTTTGAGCTGTTGTATCCGTGTATACTGTGTTGCTATGGTGCGTTACATGGCTGTTTTCAATTGTTTTTCTTCTTTTTTTTTCGAGCAGATTTTCGCTTGGTAACGGGGCTGTTTTACGAACAAACTTTTTGGAGCTTGTTTCACAGCTTTCATGGTGGAAGAAGGATGAAGGTTTTTTTTTATGGTGGGTCGTTGGGCGGCAGTGAGGGTGGCGGTAGCTGGAAGTGTAGAGGTGAGGATGTTAGCCGGCCTTCACCGGTGATGAAATCTGGCGGCTTCCTTTGTGTAGGAGAGTTCCGTTCTTTTCCACGCAGCCCTTTTATGTGTGTGTATTTGTGTATTAAAAGGTAAAAGAAGAGACAAAAAAAAAAAGAACTAATACCTAAAATCCCTAAGGCTAGACAACGGGCCAAGTAGAAAGAGAAAATGGCAAACAATTAAATATTTAATAATTCATTGACCATATACAGTTCATGCTCCCAGTTTAAGTAATTTATAATTTATCTTACATGCTGAATCACATAGTTGTTAATCTTAATGTTTGTTGTCTGGTTTTTCAACCTTTTTATGGTCTGGAATATGGCATTCAAGTAATATTTGATAGGATCACTCAATAGTAGATGTATTAATTATCATAATACACTGGGTGAAGATACTCGTGATCTCAAACTGCTAAACTGGACGCAATTGCTCAAAATGACCAGTCGGGTCGTTACATTCTCCCCCACTTAAACATACGTTCGTCCTCGAACGAGCCCGGAGTCATTTCAAATCCATCAAACCACGACATAAGCTGACCATATATGCACCCGACGGTGATTCCCCATCCCCCAAACCTATGTAGGACTGAAAACGCAATTTAACTGAAGATCTCACTTCATCCTTTGTCCATAGCCTTACAATAGCCCCAAATATCATCATCTGAAATTTATCATATGACCCAAATCTCAAATTATCCCACTGTACAAACCTGAACAAGATGAATCGAGCCACAATTTCAATCAGAGCACCATCACACGTCGTTCCACACAACTTAGATGCTCGTAGTAATACCCTCTTATAATCATAGCTGCCCAATAACACTGTGGATGCCGGCATTATACTTCACATTGAACAAAACCTTGTTCCGAACTTCCACAACGTTGACCATGACACAAGAAACATGCAGAAACTCGCAACCATCAATGAAGTCAATAAGCCAAGAAGCTCTCCCATCCCTCAAGAGTCCTTGCCTAAATCTAAGCGGAAATATCATCATCCTTTCAACAATTTTTGACCCTAGTACGATAGTGCAAACCTGAGGTCTAAAAACTTTTTCTCAGCTAATAACAACAGTAATACTCTCTCTCCAACCATGAATGGCGCATCACGAACCTTACGGTCGGCATAACTCTTTTTCCTGGACTGAGCTACTCGAAGTCGACCCTGTATAACCTTGACCTTATCTAAGGCCTTTTGAACTAAGTCTGTACCCAATAACCGAACCTCTCCCGGCTCAAACCATGCAACTGGCGACCTACACCGTCTACTATATAATGCCTCATAAGGAGCCATCTGAATGCTCGATTGATAACTATTATTTTAGGCAAACTCCGCCAACGGCAAAAACTGATCCCAAGAACCTCCAAAGTTGATAACACAAGCACGAAGCATATTCTCTAAGATCTGAATAGTACGCTCAGACTGCCCGTCCGTTTGAGGATGAAATGATGTGCTCAACTGAACCCGGGTACCCAACTCACGCGGAACTGCCCTCTAAAAGTGCAAGGTAAACTTCGTACCCCGATCAAAAATGATAGACGCGGGCACACCGTGAAGGCGAACAATCTCCCGAATATAAAATTCAACCAACCGCTCCAAAGTATAAGTATTTGCCACCAGAATGAAGGGTGCTGATTTAGTCAGCCTATCCATAATAATCCAAACTGCATCAAATTTCCTCTGAGTCCGTGGGAGTCCAACAATGAAGTCCATAGTGATACGCTCCCACTTCCACTCAAGAATCTATATCTACTGAAGTAAACCATCGGGCCTTTGATTTTCATACATCACTTGCTGACAATTCAACCAACGAGCTACATAAGCAACAATATCATTTTTCGTCCTTCTCCACCAATAATGTTGTTTCTAATCCTGATACATTTGGCTGCACCAGGGTGAATAGAATACTTAGAACTGTGAGCCTCCTCTAGGATCAACTCACGAAGGACATCAACATTAGGCACACACAACCTACCCTGCATCCTCAGAACGCCATCATTTCCAACTGTAACCTGCTTGGAATCGCCGTGCCGAACTGTGTCCCTAAGGACCGCCAAATGTGGGTTATCATCCTGCCGCTCTCGGATATGATCAATTAGAGAAGACCGAGCGACCGTATAAGCTAGGACACTGCTGGGAGAAATATCCAACCTCACGAACTGATTATCCAGAGTCTGAATGTCTGAAGCCAACGGTCTATTGCCAGCTGAGATACAGGCAAGACTACCCATACTCACCGTCTTTCTACTCAATGCATCGACCACCACATTGGCCTTCCACGGGTGATACAATATAGTGACATCATAATCTTTTAACAACTCTAACCACCTCCGCTGCCTCAAATTTATATCTTTCTGCTTGAATAAGTAATGGAGGCTGCGATGGTCAGTGAAAATCTCACATGGCACGCCATAAAGATAATGCCTCCAAATTTTCAAAGCATGTACAATAGCTGCCAACTCTAAATCATGAACATGGCAATTCTTCTCATGGACTTTCAACTAACGAGACGCATACGCAATCACCCTGCCATCCTGCATCAACACTACTCCAAGGCCAACTCGAGACGCATCACAATACACCGTGAAAGAACCTGAACCTGATGGTAGCACCAACACCGGTGCTGAAGTCAAGGCAAATCTTAAGTTTCTGAAAGTTCAACCCACACTCGCCTGACCATTCGAATAGAACATCCTTTCGTCTCATTATGTTTCTTAATAGTTGTTCATAGTCACTTACAGAATCATCAAATTGCTTCACGCCAACAAAGAAAAATCTCCTTTCAAACCTTCACAACCCTGATAACGAAATGTGATTCATGAAGGCCTCATAATTATATACCCGAATCAACGTGTCTCATTTAACGCCACCCGGGCGGGCATATACCTCATAGGTCAAGGCTCAATAGTTATAACACGAATTTGGCAAATTATGCACAATTAATTAATTAATTAATTAATTTCTTTATTTACTTATTATTTGTATTACTTTTATTATTAGTTATTCATTCATTATTATGATTATATCATTATTTCATACATAAACTGTGGAATAGGCCTAACAGACATGACTATCTACCAGTACTATAGTAAAATTTTGATTCACACGGGAGAATTTAAACACAAGAATTTCCACAACAAGGACCTCATCCTTACACAACTTCCACTGCGGCTCGTAGCCCGGTTTAAACATACCAAATCAAATCAAAACGTGAGGATCTCGTCCTCAATTCTGAATCACAAGTAATATGCATATCGCCACTCAAAACCTTCCATTTTCTTCTTTTGAATATTATCCGTTAAATAAAATTACAACACGTAATGATAGACACAGTTATCTCCTTAGAATTTCTCAATACCAAGGTTCACATAAGTAGATTCCAGAGTTACGAAGCTCCCCCGAGAGTGGAGCATTTTAGGAGAACTTTATTAATACGCATAACCGAATTAAGTTCAGAAAATTGTCACTTTATAATAATTAGAGATTGTTCTTGTAATGACACCATTTAATGTCGCGACCTAAGCCATACCATAGAAAATATACCAACAGGCTAAGTCTCCACCTCTAGGAATCTGACCTCCACCTTCGACATGTAAGTTGAAGTGTAACTGCAATGGGACACGTAACTTGAGTGATCTGATGAAATATGACTCTCCCAAGTCTAAGACAGTTTCTACCACTAGCCGAAATAAAGTATCAACTTGTCCTGGGTCGCACAAAATTTCACAATCGTAATTGAGTCCTTTAATGAGTCTATGGACTTGCTCTTTGGCTAGATAAACCGATGTAGGAGTGCGACGGATAACTTACCGAACTTGATGGCATATTCCGACACCGTCATAGTGACCTGACGCAACCATTTCAAACCTTATGCACCACGCATTATGGAGGTTCCGAGAAACAAATTCTTCCAAAAGCATTTATGAGAACTAAGTCAAATAGTTGATGTTGCACTGGCTGGTCGTCCTCTTCGTAGGCTTGCCTCAACCACCGGCCACCAATTTCTCCTTTACCATGTTGACTCAACACCGCTGATCTACCCCACTCAGTCATGTACTTTTCGTTATTACTTGGGGTAACTCCTGTTCCTATTGATGCACAACGATCCCACAAGTAAATCTTTATACAGATAAATCATATAGTTTAGAAGCTTTTCAACCACTGTACTCCCTCTGGGGCACCCCAAAATCCGCAATTGTGACTTCCACGCTGAGTAAACCTTTTGTAGATCTAAAGTTGTTTATATAACTCCTTTGGTACTAAGGTAAATGGTTATTAAGGAGACAGACACACCGAAATCCTTAGCTTTATCTCTTGAAAAAACCTCAGGTCTTATACCTTTCTAAGGCAAAATCGATATAACATATGATCCCGCAATCTATTCCTTGACAGTGGACTTCCTCACTTGGCACGAAGTCATAGGTCATAATGTCTGATAATCCATGATGTTAAACTTCACAGCTCACATACATCAACTCCGTTGCTTTCAACTATTCCCTTGTTATGCAGTACCGAAGTAACTATGAATCCCTCTGAGATATGGGATAGTCCAATATGTACCGACTGAGCTAGAACCTCCGCGTCTAGATCCATTTGAGACTGTACAATAGGTGCTGATGTTCGAGCTTTGAAATAAGATCTGCTTCTGTCTCTCCCCCTGATCGTAGATGTCGTTAGGGCTTCATCTCTTGTCCGGTTGTAGACGCCTGTCGTGTTGTCGAGATTTGCGATAGGATAAGAATAGACAAGTTCAATCATCAATGGTAGAATAAATTCGCACAATAGACTAGAATAGAAGTGAGATTGTTCCTAACTCAATAGCCTTTGAGAGATAAGTACAGACGTCTCCGTACCGATCCTTCAGACTCTACTAAGCTTGTTCGTGGATTATGGGACCTAAGTAAACCTAGTGCTCTGATACCAACTTGTCACGACCAAAATTCACAACCTTAATGATCGTGATGGCGCCTAACACCACACTTTCTAGGCAAGCCAATGTTAGAAATCGAATAATTTATTTCCTTAATTAATTACTTAAGCATAAATAAATAAATTCCAAATGAACTGAATTAGAATGCTTTTCGACAATAATAAAACAGAATAATAATATTGACCGTTAAATAGAACGAACCACAAATTTATTTTAATAATAACTCTAAGACTACCCCAGGGTCTGGTGTCACAATCCACAAACTGCTAAAGAATACTACAAATAATGGCTGAAAGAAATAGTGTAACTGTTCTGAATAATATAAACAGTGTATGCAAAAATATGAGAAGACTCTCGGAATCTGCGAACGCCGGCAGATGTACCTCATGTCTCCAAATGAATAGGTGGTCGTCCTGAAATCCTCTACTGCTGACTAGTACCTGGATCTCTGCAAAAGAGCACAGAGTGTAGTATCAGTACAACCGACCCCATGTACTGAGTAAGTGCCGAGCCTAACCTCGGCAAAGTAGTGACGAGGCTAAGGCGAGGAATTAACAACATATAACCTGTGACAATAATATCTACAACAACACAATAACACAATTCTACAAGAACAAGAAAAAAATATATCCGAGGCAATGAATATAAAACAAGAAAAGAAATCTAAACAAATAATTAAATAAATGTTGCAACAAATTAGAATAACTCCGCTGCCTTTTCAGGTCTCAGCTATAACCATTTCTCAAGTAACTTTCAAATCTCAAATCTCTAACTTTAGATGAAAATAATGTCAAAAATATATAAAGAATAGTAAAATAAATATTTAAGTTTTTCAAAACTTTATTTTCTTTGAAAATCAGAAAAATATAAATGTCCTCCCTTATCGCTCCTTGTTGCGGCGTGCAACCCGCTCCCACCTGTCCTCCCTTATTTCTCCTCCCTAAATATATCACCCTTATTGCTCCTCGTTGCGGCGTGCAACCTGCTCCCACCAGACATATCATATCACTTTATTTATAATTTTTCACAACTCAGGCCAAGTCTTTCACAATATTTTTGTGTCAACAATTATAAATAAGAAACTGCATCAATATCATCTCAGCCATGAAACTAACAGGAATATCAAAATATATAAAATTGGTAAAACAATGCCAAACCCCTTAACCGTCTTATACCACAGGGAAGAACAGCTCAAACAACCAATACTTTTTCCGAAATAGTCACAACAATATCTAACAACAAATTAATAGGGCCAAATAGTCATAGAAACAATAATGACACATATAACAATTAGGACAATAATCAATTAAGTTGGGGACGGGGAAGGGATCATGTTTAACAAATAATTTGGGTGGTGCGCAGATACTCGTCACCTCACCTATACACCATGTCCATGCATTTCACATAGCAAACAAATGGGGAGTCCTATTCCCTCAATCCAAAGTTAGATCAAACACTTACCTCAATTTCGCCGGCCACTCACTATTCTACCACTGCTTTTCCTATACAAATTCACCAACGCTCGACTCAATCTAAAAATTAGTGTTGAGTGCTTCATCAACTTGCTCCGTAAATGCTTCAAACTGGGTGATTGTTTGTTCTGAAATCACATAGATGATCCCTTGTGCTAGAGCTATGTGAATTATCACGAAAAATAGGATAGTACTACCCATTTTTTACCTATAACTCCATTTATTATTTCTTCCACTTTAGAGTCTTGCAACCGGACAAATTATTAAACACGTGAATGCAATAGTTGCACCAGTATGGAAGAACCCAGTTTGCTCTAAAAGCAAAATTCACCCTAGCCAAGACTTGCGCAAATCCTTAACAAGGAATTCCTTTTCAAATGAAAAAGCTTGAATCTTGTACAGAAGTGAAGAAACGAGGATCCGACCAAAGAACAACAACGAGACCCAACATAAAACCAATTGGACCGGCGACTCGAACCACCAACGAACTTTGAGTTGTTGTATCCGTGTATACTATGTTGCTATGGTGCGTTACATGGCTGTTTTCAATTTTTTTTTTTTTCGAGCAGATTTTCGCTTGGTAACGGGCTGTTTTACGAACAAACTTTTTGGAGCTTGTTTCACAGCTTTCATGGTGGAAGAAGGATGAAGGTGTTTTTTTTATAGTAGGTCGTTGGGCGGCAGTGAGGGTGGCGGTAGCTGGAAGTGTAGAGGTGAGGATGACAGACGACCTTCACCGGTGATGAAATCCGGCGGCTTCTTTTGTGTAGGAAAGTTCCGTTCTTTTCCACGCAGCCCTTTTATGTGTGTGTATTTGTGTATTAAAAGGTAAAAGAAGAGACAAAAAAAGAACTAATACCTAAAATCCCTAAGGCTAGACAACGGGCCAAGTAGAAAGAGAAAATGGCAAACAATTAAATATTTAATAATTCATTAACCATATACAATTCATGCTCCCAGTTTAAGTAATTTATAATTTATCTTACATGATGAATAACATAGTTGTTAATCTTAGTGTTTGTTGTCTAGTTTTTCTACCTTTTTATGGTCTGGAATATGGCATTCAAGTAATATTTGATAGGATCACTCAATAGTAGATGTATTAATTATCATAATACACTGAGTGAAAATACTCATGATCTCAAACTGCCAAACTGGACGCAATTGCTCAAAATGACCAACCGAGTCGTTACATTTACTCTAATTGATTTTTTTAAGATATCATGTAAGGTACTTGCTTAATTAGCTGATTAAATGGGTTAACTAATTAAATATTATTTACCTTGAAAATGGTAATTACAATTAAATTTGATTATGTGGTTCTAAAAATATGCGATTTATTTTAATGCTAGTTGTTAAGCAATAGATTCTAAGTGTGAGTAAAAGAAACGAGATAAGAGTTATGCGAAATCGAAGATAGGCAAACCAGACTGCCTCAGATCGGGGGTTCCGAGCTTAGCCGAGGTAGGTCCTCGAGGCCGAGGCTCGGTGTGATGACCCAAAAGGTCATCCTAATATAATTATAGCTAAATCTGTGTTTTGAGGCCCCGAAAGTCTCCGTTTATCTTACCTCGATATGCGTGCGCAGCCCGGGCTTGTAGCCGGGAAGTCTTTATATTGAAATTGAATGAAAAATGGGATTTGTGTTAATCAAATGAATAAAGTTGACTTTGGTCAACATTTTTGATAAACGGACCCGGACCCGTGATGTGACGGTCCCGGAGGGTCTGTAGGAAAATATAGGACTTGGGCGTATGCCCGAAATCGAATTTCGAGGTCCCAAGTCCGAGAAATGAATTTTTAAAGAAAATTATTTTATGAAAATATTAAAGGCTTATGAAAATGAACCTTGATGTGAAACCTGTGCTGTCGGGCCCGTATTATGATTTCAGAGCCTGGAACAGGTTCAATATGTGTTATATAGGTTATGTGTGAAATTTGGTAAGAAACAGACTTGATTTGATTGGTTTCGGATGAAAATGAGGAAAATTGGAGTTAATGGAGTTTTGAGAAATTTCATAGAATTTAAAATTTGGTTTGGAATGTGATTTTATGTTTCCGAGGTCTGAATAGAATTCCGAGATCAGGAATAGTTCCGTCGTGCCAATTATAACTTGTCTGCAAAATTTGAAGTCGTTCCGAGTTGTGTGGGTCGGTTCGGCGCATCGTTATAGAATCTTAGAATTTCAAGTTCTTAAGTGTTGAATTTAGGGGTTTTGGAGGGTGATTTTGAGTTTTAGCTTGGTATTGAGTTTTCCGTGAGCTCGAGCAAGTCCGTTTAATGTTTTCGGACTTGTTGGTATTTTTGGACGGGGGCTTGGGTGGGTCCAGATGCCTCCCGGACCCCGCACGAGGCCAAAAACCAGCAAAAATCACTGCTGGTGTGACCGCAGGTGCGGTTGCCCAGCCGCAGGTGCGGGACCGCTCCTGCGGTCCCAGCCTTGCAAGTGCGAAGCCTTCGCTGGTGCGGAACAAATCCCGCAGGGGCGGGTCCGCTGGTGCGGAAACTCCCCTCCGCAGGCACGACCTCAGCCCCCTTGCCCAAAGTCCGCAGGTGCGAGCTCAAGGCCGCAAGAGCGGGCCCGCTGGCGCGGACTGCCTCTCCGCGGGCGCGAGGCCAGGGTCCCAGGACCTTTTCCGCAGGGGCGATCATTTTTCTCGCAGGTGCGAGACCGCACTTGCGGTCCTAAGGTCGCAGGCGCGGAAACCCCTGTTGGCAGCCCCTCTTAAATTCCCAAAATTTTGGGTTTTCCTCATTTCATCCATCTTCAATCTCCATTAGAAAGCATCCAAGATTGGGGCAGCACCTTCCACGACCACCCACAGTAAGAGGTAAGTTAAAACCCCATAAACTTCCAATTTTAACATTAATTCCTAGTTAAATTCACTACTAAATCACCTAAAAATCATAGAATTAGGTAGTAAACTTTAGGGTTCTTAGGGATTTCGTGATTTTCCATGTTAGGCCATGAATCCTTGTATAAATTACACAACTTCGATCCTTAGACTCCGGGTAATTGATTCCTTCATGAATTTTTGAAAATCTGAACGTGTGGGCCCGGGGTCGAATTTTAGTATTCTCGAAGGAATAGGTAGGAAATGTATAATTTGGCTTGGGAATTGGTTTATTGAGTACTCATTGATGTTAATAAATCAATTATGTCTAGATATTCCCGATTCGGAGTTGGATTCGAGAGGAAAGGTTGTGATTGAGGCTTGACTTGCATTTTCTTTGGAGCCGAGGTAAGTGTTTGGCTTAACCTCAGCTTGAGGGATTAGGTATAGAGTCTTATTTGCTATGTGTAACTCATGTCCAACGTATAGGCGTGGTGACGAGTGCCTATGCGTTGCGGTCAAGCATGCCCGTGAGTCATTTGTGATGAAACTTACTATGTTCTTAATATTCTCCGCCCTGTGAGTAATTGGTGAATTAAAAAGTGATACCTTGATGTTGTTTCATGACGTGAAGAGTTATTGAGTGATTTATTTCAGTTGAGGCTTACATTGTTGAATTTGTAATTCTGATGCGAGGTTGGTTATAGCTGAGACCCTTGTCGGGCATTTGTTGATGTTGTAATTGATGATTTCTCCTTGCCGGGGCAATAGAATTGTATTGATGTATTTACATGCACTTGAGACTTCTTAGTGTTGACTTTCACATTATGTTGTTGCTTTGTGTTATCATATATGCACGAGGGGACATTCCGTGTCGAGTGATTGTGAGGTTATGCACGAGGGGACATTCCGTGCTGAGTGATTGTGAGGTTATCCACGAGGGGACATGTTGTGCCGAGTGTTATTATATATGCACGGGGGGACATTCCGTGCCGAGTGTTATTATATATGCGCGAGGGGACATTCTGTGCCGAGTGTTATTATATATGCACGAGGGGACATTCCATGCCGAGTGATTGTGAGGTTATGCACAAGGGACATGCCGTGCCTTTTGTTGTTCATTATCTTTTGAGAAGTTAAATTCCTGCCTTTATTTCTTTTACATATCAATTGCTGCCCCNTCGTCACTACTTCGCCGAGGTTAGGCTCGACACTTACTCAGTACATGGGGTCGGTTGTACTGATGCTACACCTGCACTTCTTTATGTTGTGCAGACTACGCAGCAGGACCCAGTGATCACTAACGGTCGGAGCATCTCATCAGTTTAATCAAGAGACATCGAGGTAGATCCGCAGACGTTCCTGGGCCTTGGCATCACCTTCTACTCTTCACTTTCCGTTCTGTCTTACTTTATATTTCAAAGACAGTCCTATGTACTTATTTTTAGACCTTTTGTTTGTAGTAATCTCTTAGACAATTCGTAAGTATATGACACCAGTTCTGGGATTTGTATACGGGTTTTACTTCGAAACGGCTATGTTATTTTTGGCTATTTGTTAACTTTCATATTGTTGACCATCGATTCTTTAGTTATCTTATCTGTGTTAGTTGTTAATGAATTTTATTTAGTTCAAACGTTGGCTTGTCTAGCGGGTTAAACATTAGACGCAGTCATGGCTTGAAGGTGGGATTTCGGGGCGTGACAAGTTGGTATCAGAGCCTTAGGTTGCTTAGGTCTCACAACTCACGGACAAACTTGGTAGAGTTTGAGGGATCGGTACGGAGACGTCTGTACTTATCCCCTAGAGGATGCAAAGTTAGGAATAACTTCACATCTTTCATTCTCTGTCGTGCCAATTGAATTCTGAATGCTAATTAAGTATCTATTTTAATCTCTCACATATGGCGAGAACGCGCGCTTCCTCATCGACCGACCAGCAGCATGATCCTCCTATTGCTGCTCCTACAAAAGGCCAAGGTCGAGCCCGTGCTAGAGGCCGAGGCAGAGCTAGAGCAGCAGCTCCGACAGAGGACCCACAGGTAGACTTTGCCGGTGAGGTCCCTACTCAGACAGTTCCGGTTGGACCAGCTCAGGTCCCACAGGGGTCCATTGCCACCCCAGTGCTTCAGGACGCTCTAGTCCGCTTAGTGGGACTCATAGAGAGTGTGGCTCAGGCCAGTCTTCTTCCTACTGCACCATCTAGGTCTTAGGCTGGGGGAGGGACCTAGACTTCTGCTATTCATACGCCAGAGCAGTTTGCCACTCAGTTCCAGATTCCGGCACCTCAGACGACCGGAGTGGTTCAGTCAGGTATTGTGGCACCAGCAGTTGAGGGAGCAGCCATGTCCGTAGATGCTCTGTGGAGGTTGGATCGGTTCGCCAAGTTATTCACTACTACATTTACTGGTGCACCATCAGAGGATCCCCAGGATTATTTAGACAGCTGTTATGAGGTTCTTCGGAACATGGGCATTGTGGAGTCCAATGGAGTTGATTTTGCTACATTTCGTCTTTCTGGCACCGCCAAGACTTGGTGGAGAGATTACTGCTTGACCAGACCAGCTGGGTCTGCACCTTTGACTTGGGGTCAGTTCTCCGAGTTGTTCTTGGGAAAGTTCCTTCCAGTTACTCAGAGAGAGGATCTTCGGAGGCAGTTTGAGCGTCTACAGCAGGGCTCCATGTCCGTCACTCAAGACGAGACTAGGTTTATTAAGCTGGCTAGGCATGCCATTATGATACTCCCCACCGATCGGGAGAGGGTTCAGAGGTTTATTAAGGGTCTAGCTCAGCCCATCAGGCTTCAGATGGCCAGAGAGACGGGTACTGATATCTCCTTTTAGGATGTAGCCGATGTGGCCAGGCGCATTGAGATGGTATTATCCCAGAGTAGTGGTCAGGGGTCTGACAAGAGACCTCGACATTTCGGCCATTTCGGTGGTGCCTCATCTGGAGGCATAGACCCTTTTGGTAGAGGTCATTCTCCTAGGCCTTATCAGTCGGCACTCCAGGTATCCCGCAGTGCACCTTCGACATCCATCAGTGCAACGCCGATTCAGAGCTATCAGAGTGGTCATTCTGGTCGTCAGGGATAGTTCCACGGTCAGTATTCTCAGCAGCCGAGGTCTTACTTCACTTGCGGTGGTATGGGGCACATTTCCAGGTTTTGCCCTCGAGGTTTTGGTGGTTCTCAGTATCAGGGTTCCCGTGCCATGGTTCCCGCATCAAGTGTACCCTCACCCCCTCAGCCAGCTAGGGGTGGTGGTCGTGGTGCCAGAGGTGGAGGTCAGACGCATAGAGGTGGAGGGCAGGCCATGAGGGGTAGAGGTCAACCTGTAGCAGGTAGACCCAGAGATGTGTAGGTTTGAGGGGTTCAGCCCCGGTGTTATGCTTTTCTTGCTCGTCCAGATGCTGAGGCTTCTGATGCAGTTAT